>RCHQ01000117.1:0-166603 GCA_003676415.1 Plasmopara muralis | reverse complement strand
CGCTCCCAGTCCTCTAACGAGGCATTGCAAACTTCAAAGCCAGGATCCGCGTCATCGCGCTCATCAGAAAGCAAAGTAGCTTAGACTTCCTCCCAATCTAGCTTCTTGATGATGCCATTTATCCGCTTGACCGCCATGTTCCGCGCAGATGAAGCAGCTGACGGGACAAAGTATGCTACCCGTTCACAAAGAAAGCAACGCCTGCAAATCTTCGTGGTCTTGTCACAGAATGTTTAATGCATGCAACAAATTTAAGAACGTTCGTCTTGTTCGCTCGTCGTCCGCTCAACCATCTCATATAAGAGCAGCGAGAGTACTATTAGACACTCTGAGCATATTTATATATACATGTGAGTACTATATAGTACGCACAGAACTGAGTTTATTTTTAAGTACCAAATTGTACCTGCAAAAATTAAAGCTTCTATATGTGTAAGCCAATCAGGAAGCTTAAAAAGCTTAGTCCACCTTCGAACTCTTTTATCTGGTAATTCAAAATAAGGTCTCATTGCTTTCTTGTCTCGGTTTACGCGAGTCCTACGATCGCCCTCGCCCAATTATAACAGCGCAAGGGCGGCCAGCCCGGTCGGAAGCTCGCCGCCCAGTCCGAGCGGCGTCAAATTCAGTCTCTTAAAATATTCACAGCATGCATTTTTTACATCCGCCACGTCCAAGCAAGGCGTTCTCGACCCGCAGTAAGCTCTTCGTTCTTTTCACCACTGTAACGGCGGCAGCGCTGCTCATCTTCTCGATCTTCTATCCTATTGTCAGAGGAGATTCGCGCCCCTCGATATACTTACTACAGTGCTGTCTGGCGATCGCTTTACTTGAGAAGAGCTGGTGGCACTATCGTATTCGGCAACGATTTCTCGTACTGCTCGAAGCTTCTGTAGCAACGGTATCTGGTAACGCAGAATCGAACAACTCACGTCCTGATTCAAGGGAGTGTGAATTTGACTTTTGTGGCAAAATGGAGCCCACTGCGTATGCAGTGACAACATTTACGAACAGGTATATGAAGACCGTGCGCTGCGCTGTAGTGGTATTCGCGCTACTAGCATTGTCGTCTGTCGCCGCAGTCGGCATGACTATTGCAATGAGTACGGAAGACGATGTTATCATTTGTGCTACAGTCGGCTGCTTTGCTGGCGTGTTGTGTGCCTGCTTTGCGCCAACGCCCGGTGACGGAGTCGCCATTTTAGTGCACGAGGGTGCGCTCACCGTGACGGCGATAAACTCCGTGCGTGTGCGACATACGGGATTCAAGGTGCACATGGCAATTTTGAATCCACTGTATGTAACGTTAGCTTGCTGGGTCGTCATTGTCATTTCGCGTATTATCGTGTCAAAGAAGCAACTGGAGTGTTTTCTAATGGTCGCACTGGATACTGTTGCCCTACTTCACGTGACGATTGTAATGATGGAAATAGTGGAATTTCTCGAGTATCCACGTGCAGTAAATCATCCTCGCGAACTTTCAGCCTTTTTCGTTACAATTGCTTGTGCTGAGCTTGGTCATTATCTATATGACGCCGTGACGATCGAGTGGCTACCTCGCTGCTTTTATCGCTGGAGACTCACGTCTTCGCGGTCTTATAAAGCGACAGACTTTATTGTGTCGGTAATGTTTGGCACTGCTGGCATCTTAATTTGGATGAAGGGGGTATTTAATTTGCGTTTGGGTCCGGGAAGCATTGTTGCTTTACTTGGTGCAGCGGCACTTTCTCAAATAGGCCGCGCGTTTATGACACTGACGTATGAAGCAGCGATGACACTTCCGTGGTATCATACTACGTTTACAATCTGGAACAATGGCATTACGGAGTTAATGAATCCATTCTTAATGGGCTGGGTCGTGTTCCACCCGTACGCTAAAACGATTTTGGCCGGCTAGGAAGCTCTATAGATGGATAGTAAAAAGGCGTTTTTGGTCTTTAGTATTTATTGAGACAAGATATACGAGTTTTTAAACGAAATTTAATTTTTATCATGAATCTACAACTTGCGTCCATCCACCTTCCGCTTTTTCCTCTGCACTTTCTGTAGCAAGCCTTTTACTCCCATCTACAAGTTCGGCGCGCTGCTCTCGCTCTTTGGCCCGTAGCTTTTCAGCGGCGTTAAAAACACCTACATGTATGTAGCGCTCGGCATGAGGTCGTGTTCGTTTAACCAAACACCGTTTGGTCGCACGTACCATTAGTCTGTTTCTTGCAATTAAAGCACCGCGAAGTTTTTCTGAAATTCTTCAATGCACAGGATTCGCAAAAGAAATGGCCGCAACTGTTGCGAAAACACGCAGATATTAATATGCTTCAGATGAAAGCGCCAACCTTGGAAATTTACAATACAGCCACTCATGTGCACACTAATTAGGACCTGGCATACGTACCATGTTTCAACGGCGTTTTGAAATGGTCCTCGGCAGATCGTGCACGCAAACTGCTCATCTTGCATTGCCTTTTTCTCGTCCTTGCTGTCTTCATCGGGGTCTGTCTTACACCATCGAAGATTAGTTGATAACCCAATTTGAGCAGCCACTGTTAAATTTTCACGTACCTTTTCCCTCTTCAAGCCGCTTTTGACGCTCCTTTTCTTTCTCTGCATATTCTTTTTCAATCTGCCAGCCACTTTTATAGTCACCACGATCGTGGAGAAACTTGCAGCTATCACCGTAACCACAAAACCCTGTTTCCTTGTAATCCTTGCAAATATCAGGCTGGTAATCGAAGCGGGATATTGCTCGAGCCCACGTCTGCGCTCGTATCGGCCCTTGTGTGCTGCATATAGCACCTGCTACATCAGACAGGTATTAAAGTTGTACTAAGTCATGTGAACGCACCCTGTGTACTTGTTCATGCCGACCTGGGATTCCTTCTTGGTAATGTAATTCCTATACGTTGCTTGGCCGCGATAAACCTTCCCACTAGCCGCTTCAGCACTTCCGTCTTGATTTGCTTTAATGCTGCGCTCCATAACAGCCCGCGCATCACTACGAGTATGGCGCAAGCGTATATTATTGTCACAAAGGAGAGATGTACCGTTAAGGATTGTCGCTGCGTACCGATCCTTCTCTGTTTCGATTTGCGTCTCATGGGTAGCATCGCCAGCATAATGTAGCGGCAAAATTTCGCGTTCGGACTCAATCATCTGCCTCTGGACTACATTTTTGGCCTTCTTTACACCACTAGTCTACAAATGTCCAACTGTTAGTAGAGATGCAGCAAGATGTCGAGTATATTGCTTGTATATTACCGAGAAGGTGTTGACTACATGACGTTCGGCAGCCACGTGCACCACAGGCAGTTCTTCACATCCCGCGTTATCTTCCTTCTCGGCCACGCGTCGGCGCTTAATACTTCTGGGTTTGCTCGCGCGGAACATCATTTATTGCTATTCGAAGTTGTAATTGGTGCAAAAATTTACTGCCAGCCCTATTAAACTATAACGCTATTCGGTCATACATCTTCATGTGCTATCAAACTACTAATGTAGTAGATTTTTGTATTATACAGCTTCTAGTCTACCGTGAGTAGCAAATTTTACAAAGGACGATACAATTACTCTTTGCGAAAGTATGAAATCAATACTAAGTATTAGTACCTTAATACGAAGTATTCTTATTACCATTACGAAAGCGTTAAAAATCTTTCCTAGTGTTTAGCTTCCTAATGGGTTTTACAAAGCACCATTTTGCTTGAGCAAAGGCTCAAGTTTGCCCTCTTTGTGCAACTTCTGCACATCCGAGTTGCCACCGATTGACTTCCCGCCCACGAACACATTGGGCACAGTACTCTGGCCTGTAATTTGCTCCAGGGCGTCCTGCTGCTCGCTACCATCAGTAATTTGGTCCAGCTCCACAACGTCGTACTTTGCACCGAGCTGCGTCAGAAGTGCCTTGACTTTGCTGCAGTATGGGCAAGTGGTCTTGCTGTACACCACCACGGGGTTGGTGGAGATCTTTAATTCCACAGATTCCCTGGCACTCACCATCTTTTAATTGTTGACTTGGACGTAATTTGTAGACTAAAATGAAATTTTGAAGATGCGGGGGATTGTGTCGAAATTTGTTTATTAGATTCGAGCTATGGTCGTCTGACCCGGGTTTCAAAACCCTCATTACACTATAGAGGACTTTCGGCTGGCCCTACCCAGGGCGGTCACACTTCTGGGTAGGATTACTTAGTGACTTTTCTACGGCTGCCTTTAAAGTCATGAGCCGGATTTACGTCAACATTAGATAAACAAATTATATTACACTTTTATGGAGCAAGTTGCCTAGATACTGTTATGGTATCTGAATTGTGTCTAAATACTAAAGTTTACTAAAGTAGGCTAAAATTGTAACTCGAGGACGTAGAGTCGCGGCAGGCATACATACTATAAGTCATGAAAATGCATCCAAAGTAGCCACTGAAATTCTTTTACTTTCATAACGGGTCAGTTGGTGCAGTGGATTTACAACCTATGCGCCGTGTCAGCACCGTGGTCGAAAACTGACAGGTGATGCTATTTGGGTTGGAAAGTCGAAAAGTTATTAGCTTGCGTTTACGTCAGCATTAGAATAAGTACATTATTTGCGGTCTATACATTATGTGAAGAGACTCATCGCATCAGAGAGGCGGCGAGATAAATGTCTGGCTTTCTGGCAACCAGTGCAAATTTATTAAAGTAAAAAAGCGTATTATCATTATGCACTCTCCACGAATTCGCTGATAGGACTTATTTGTACATCCAAAATTGCAGTTTGTGTGGCTTGTTTACCAGCACATATATCATACAGTGCCCGTTTACATCGTTCTGCATTTCTCAGCTCGAGGTGACGGAAACACAAATAAATTCGAAGCAATTAATACGCTTTCACCACTGCACTAGCCGTGGACCCATAATATAAATTGAGCTGCTGCATATACTAATGCCCCTTCGCCAATTTAAATTTTGAGGTAGAAGGCGCCATGCCGAATCCTTCTGGCACACTCTGCTCTGGGAAGTGGTGACGCAGCAGTATCTTCGACAGCGCGTTGTGGTGAATGCAATGGTGTACGGCGAACGCGAGCTCACGGCTGAAAGTGGACATAAAATCAAGCTCACTCCCGTCCGCCGAAAGCATAAAAACCGCGCGCACGGGGTGCAGCAAGTGGCTTTGTGGTACTTTACGGAGCGTCACCTCTAGTTCATTGATGTGCCCAATGGCTAGTTGACGATCTATCTCCATAGGCGTATGGCGATCGCGGATGTCGTAGTGGATCATGGTATTGTCGCTTTCCTGCTGACGGGCAGTCAAGAGTTCAAGAGGCTTGCGCAGGTGGTCCAGTGAGTGCCGTGTATGCTGGCCGACAGAACCCTCGACGAGGGGGCTGTGGAACTTGTACACGGAGTCGCTTAAGCTGCGGAGGAAGGTCTTGTGTTGATGTAGTATGGCTAAAGCGCATAGGGGCGCACTCGAGATATATTTTCCCATGGCTTCACTTTTTGTAATGTGTATCCGAAATTTTATACGATTGTGCATTCGCCTGGTTCTTTATTGCATATTGATTTATAGCTCGACTTCAATGCCAAGCTTTTCTCAACCCATCTCGTGTGGTCGACACGCATTATCTTTCTGTTCATAAGATTCGTGAATCTCACGACAAAGCCTGCGAGTGGCAGGCGTGCGTGTCGATGGGTATCTCCACGCTCAACGATAAGCACTACAACTTCTGTGCTTCTATCGCAAAGCCGACCTGACAACAGATGCGCTCACTATCAACATTCTAAGCGGCCGTTCGTGTCGACTGGATTTTCAAGTGCAAGACGTGTATGGTGCTCGTGCAAGTTCGTGGTCACGTCAAATTGATAGCGTTACAATTAGAGCGTTAATTGGCTAAAAATGGTGTCATCGATAGAATTGACAATAAATGGGATAAAGATTCCTCTCTTTGTTATAATGGAACATTGCATAAAGAACCGCCGAGCAACCTTGCGCCTCAAAGGCGACTAACGCACTCGCTTTTTTCTTTGCTTTCACATTTCAAATTGAACTTGTGCAGTTATTCGAGTCTCGATCCGCTGCTCGGCAGGACAAAACGCACTCACGACACTCCAAATTTAGCGGCGTCTTGGCAATAAAAAAATCGTTATCCTTTCCACAGCATTAGTCAACATCAAAAGTGGGCGCAACGTGGGTTATTCTTAACGCATTGCAAACAAGCACGGGGGAGTAGATGTGTCCGCATATTGTCCTTCAGACAACTCTAGAAAATTCTAAGAGTTACACCAACTTTTAAATAAAATCTTCGTGAGATCCGCACGATGAGGCGTCTTGGCAAAGTGTGACGGCATGAAGGCACTGGTGAATAGACCCGATAGAGCGTGCAGCTTTCGTATTATGAGTACTACGATGCCGTCGAATTTGGTGTGTTGGTAATTAGCTGTTAATTATCTTCGTGCATTTAAATCTCCAGCGCTGGGCCAACTTAAGAGCAAATCGAATGTAGATAATATGAATGACATAATTATATATATGGTTTTTGCTCAGGTTTAAAGAAGATCGGTCCAGCATTTGGGGCGTTATAAAGTGAAATACAGCTTTGAAACTTGAACCTCGAAATTTTGAAGATGATGAGTAAGTAAGACATATCAAGAATTAACAAGCTAATCGAGGCTATAGAAATTTTTGTAAGCTCTGCTACTCGTGGGGATGTTCCGACCGTGACGACTGTGACTTAAATAGACGAGTTCTTTGAATAGGCATAAAATTGTAGCAGGTACGCTAGCGTTGTAGCTTCAAGTGAGGTGACGAATAAAAATAAACATTGACACACTATTTAAAACCGTCACAGAATGTTGTACATGTTTTTAAGACGTCTGCTGAGTCAAGATAAAAGTAATGCGTTGAAGACGACGAATGTGCCGTAAAATTGCACTACAATGGACCAGCGAGAAACAGTAATGATATACGAACACTTTTTGAGGAGCGTGAAGTGTTCATCGTTTCAGAGAAGGGAGCTCAGCGGTAGCCTTGCAACACTACAGCAATTTTGGAGATTGGCAATACTTTGCGCGTATTGTGCGAGACTTATCGAAATCGCGACAGATGCATGTAAGTGAAGAAGAAACTTCGAAGAACGTTTTGGCTATTGGTTTAAAGGGCGTCTCGCAATAATGGGCAGCCATATACGTGTTTATGTCGTCTGCTAAGGCGGCTCAACAGGTTCAAAGTACGCTGGCTTCCGTGAGCGATCAAAAGGATCAGGCACACTGATAGAGGCATATTCTTACTAATCCTGAGCTGCTTAACACTAGACGATGCACCACTTTGAGCTTAAGACGTGTGCTGCTCATGAATTCGCACCAACTGTTCTGCAGACAAAGGATGTGCATCGCTGCAAATATATCGCGAACCGCTGTTGGGAGAAATACAAAATCTAAATTGATTTGGAGTAAAGATTATATCCATTGGTACGCATTGAGCTCGTACGCAAATTAGGCGTGGACGGCATTACGCAACACAAAAATTTGAGGGATCAGCAGATCAAGTAACGAAACAACAAATATTCATGCCATTACATTTTAAAGACTGAACGTCAAACCTCCCTCTTGTGTTGCAGACTGTTTGAATGGTGGAAGGTAGACGATAAAACACTAAATTTTACGGCCTTGTAATACAGGAAGATGGAAGATGGGTTGGTTATCCGGGTCTGGAGAATCGTGGCGTACGACCCATACAGAAGCCAAAAGTATCAATGATAGAATGAAAATGTTGCGAATGCCGATCCGGTTTTTTGGAGCCCATTTCTATCAAAGGCACTACTTTCATATTTAAGATTATAATACTATTTGATGTGGACGTTTATTAGAACCGAAATACGTGCTCCGTGTTTCTCCGTATAACAAGCAGCCTCAACCTGACTGGCAGCACGTCGGGTCAAGTCCGATACTGGGCATCCGTTATACACAAACATACCCATATTGAAAGGTTCGCCAACAAGTGCATTCCAGCGCGACTCCTTACTCATTTATTACGACTGGCTATGCATCTACGTCCTTAATGTGCTACATTAGAGAATGGAGAAAGTCTATGAAGACGAGTTGATAGACGCCTTTGACACTCCGGAGCCTAATGTTCCGGCGCATTCAGAGTCTCATGTGACTTTATCGCCGATGCGGCCCAACGTGACTTCAACGCTGCATCCACAGTGCGATAATAAGCCGATCGAAGCTGCTTTAGTGCCAATGTCTATAGTGACACAGCACAGTAAAGAGATTGAGGCGGACGAGATGCAACAATGTCCTGTCCGACTGAATCGAGAGGAATTGATGTCGGAGGAAGATTTGCAGACACATAGACAGTAAATTGAGCGCGACGTGCGTGTGTATCAACAGCAAGTTGACCGTGTGGCTCAAGCTTTGGCGAGAGAAAGTCCGCATCAGATTCAAGAGCGCAATAAGCGCAAGGAAAAACGACTGGAGAGGCAAGAACAGCGGTACGAGGCCATCAAGACACGCATGCAGCGTGACGTGGAGCGGTTAGAGGAGCGAGAAGAGCGAAGGACTCGATTACAAACGAAAAAATATCGAGAGCGCGAAAGCCAGTCTCCCAGTAGGGACATTGAGAGTCGTAAGAATCTTAGACGGGGCAATTAAAATAAAGAATGACTGGGTCTATGAGTTGTGGAAGTATTTGTAATTAGTTACAGCAATGTCAAGGGTTTTGTTTCACGAACAAGGTAAGCGAATGACTCCGTATGGTCTTTTAGCAGCGGCTGCAGGTTGTCATACACATCTTTATGGTACGCGTTGAGCCATTCGATCTCATCAAGTGTAAGCAAGCTCACGTCGATGAGTTTCTGCTGAATAGGAGCCATCGTAAGAGTCTCAAACTCACAAAAATCGCGGTTGAGTGGACTCTTGATATGGGATGCCTGGTACATAAATATCACGACATAACTTAATCAATTGTTTGCGAGCAACAACGACAACGGAAAGGGGTATGTTGCTTTAACACACCTTTTTGACAACCATGACACTTTCAATACGGATGCCAAACTTGCCATTTTCATAGTATCCGGGCTCATTACTGAGGATCATGCCATCTTGAATCTTTAGACCGTTCGAATTTAATCGGAATGACATCAACTGCAGAAATTCCAAGTCAGGATTAATTAAAAACTAGAATGAACAATTAACGTTCTACTCACCACACCCTTTTCGTGCACATTAAGGAACGCCCCAACGCCATGACCAGTTCCGTGGCAGTAGTCCAGACCAGCCTGCCACAACGAAGAACGCGCGATGGCGTCAAGTCGGACCCCTTGAATTTTGTTTGGAAATACTGTCTTCGCTAGAGCGATATGTCCTTTTAATACGTGGGTAAAACAAGCTTTTTCGTATGCACTAGGTTGTCCAAAGTGCAATGTCCGAGTCACATCCGTTGTGCCGTCTAGATACTGAGCACCCGAATCGTTCAGGTACATGGCAGACGTCGACATCTTCGCACACTTGCCACGCTTGGGCGAGTAGTGGATGATAGATCCATTAGCTCCAATTGATGAAATAGTACCAAAGCTCAGCGACAAAAAATCCTTCATCTCTTTTCGAAATTGTTCCTGCTTGTCAGCGACAAGCACTTCATCCCACTGATCCTCATTTCCGGCTTCCATCTCATTTTCAAGCCAACTGAAGTACTTGACAAGAGCAGCACCGTCACGGACATGCGCCCGACGCATTCCTTCAATCTCCACAACATTTTTGATCGCCTTTTGTGCCATAACAATCGACGTGTCTTCTTCACGGCTTGCAGCGGGGATAGCCAAAAACACAGCGACGTTACACTGCGCAGGATCCACCAAAATTTTCTTGTCTTTGTTCGCTGCAATAAAGGCAGTAAATTCACTCAGCATACTGGAATAGGGTTTGCATTCCACGCCACTAGGACGCAAGTGCTGTGTCACCTCGTGTTGATTAGCAGCGTCCAAAAATAAAGTGGCCGCGTCCCACGTCACAAGAGCGTATGATGTACTGCAACAGCATGACATAAGTACAAAGATATGGAGAGTACTTGAATCAGCTAATTATCACTCACACAACAGGATTAAACTCGACGTCGTTGCCGCGAATATTAAAAAGCCAAGCAATATCGTCCAACGCTGTGAGGACAATGGCGTCAGCTCCCTTGTCTTTCACAGCATTTCTCAAGCTTCCAAGCTTGTTAGTAACGGAGCAACCAGTGTGCTCGCTCGAAAGAAAAGTGACTTGAGAGGGGATCACCGTTGGACGGTCCTTCCAAATGAGATCTACAAGGTTCTCGGTCTCGTGCAATGCAACGAGCTCGATTTTCGTCCCTTTAAGCACTTTCGCAAAGTTTCGAGCTGCTAGGACTGAAGTCAAGTGCGGATCAATGGCCACACAGCTGTCGTCAGGCAAATTCTGCTTGGCCCATTGCTCGATAGAGAGCACACCCGGCTCCTCGTTTTTCATAAGCGTCCAGTCATCGCTAAGTTCCTGCTCTGCTTGCAGAAAATAGCGCCCATCGGTCCACATAAGGGCCTGGGTGTTTGTCACGAAAGCTGTACCGTTGGACCCCGTAAAGCCTGTAAGAAACTCACGTCGTTTGTGCGCATTTCCCACGTACTCGCTTTGATGCGCATCCGCTGTGTCGACGAGAAAAGCGTGGATCGGTTGACTAGAGAGCTCTGTCGCTGCACTCTTTTCCGTCTTGCCTAGTAGGTGGCGAAGCGGCAACAGACGCACAGTCGTGCAGCTCATGAGAGAGCGTAACTCACGTAGCCTCTCGGCGGCCAACATGTTCGTTGACAAGAAGTGGGTGAAAATGGAGATCACAATTGGATAAAAGGGTAAAGTCAATAAATTAAATACGTCTCGCTCTCATTTTCTGGCCTAAATTCTGCGACATTATGATACGGCACAGGAAGTCTTGGAGTGGTCTCGGGGCATGAGGATCTGGTCCTTAGCCTGGGGGTAAGGTATTGTTTCCGGCTTGTACTCTATGCTCCATCCCGTACGCGAGGCAATCTCCTCGGCCAGCAGCCTCGCGATTTTAACGTGACCGCTGACGGAATACTGCATCATGGACGCATAGTCCTCCTTACTGAGACCCTTTTCTACCTGTCCACTACATATTAGTTTTGATCTTATTGAGTCACAAGAATATTTCAACAGCTCTTTATACCTTAATAAAGGTGTAGTGCATTTTGTTGTCCTGCTTGCTGGCTTTGGAAATAGCTACCTTGACAATTTCTTGCAGCTGAAGCGACACAAACTTGCGGTTTGTGTCAGAATCTTCCAAACTGATGCAGCCATCATCATAGACCATGCAGAAAATGTGTGCGTTCGGGCGGTCTGCAAACCGCAGTCATTGTAACGTCTGCGATGACACGTCATAAATTATCTACTATGGATTACTTACAAGAACGAACTTCCAACAAGAACGTTGCATAGCCCGTGATAAGGTCCGTTTCAGCGGATGCAGGAGGTGATAAGTCATTAATGCCGAGATTTATTACCACGACGTCAGGTTGCCAGCTGGACATATCCCAATCTCCTGGTCGGGATGCGAGGGTATTTTTCCACAACGCAGGCATATTTGGGCCCCAATCTGCAGAGTTACTGTGTACGCCCTTGCTTTACAAAGTACAGTGTCGCAATTCGTTGATAAAAATCACAGTACGAAACAAGAGGAAAAAATTACCCGCTCCAAGCCAGTACGTGCTCCTCTGCGTCAAACATTCGCGCAGTAATACACGCGTAGCCGTTATAAACGTTTTCCATACGGCCTTTCATACCAAACAAGTTCTTGGCACTGCTAACTTTCCCCTCGTTACCAAAGCCGCACGTGTCCGAATCACCAATAAATTCCATTTTGCGTACGGGTTGAGGCTCTGGTTGATCCACAGGTAAAATTTCTGCATTTTCTTCAATGATAAACCCATAGAATGTACAAACCTATGCCAAAGCAAGCAATATCAATATCACGAAATTAATACACCATGAACGGACACCGCTCAACAATAACTCGCACTTTAAACGTTGACATCGCTCCTCGCATCTGCGGCTCAGTCCGCTTACAAATTCGAATCGTATACTCCTGCTGGACGTTCAGGTTTGTCGCCACTGTATGACAGTATCAGACGTCGTCAGCGAGTGCAGCATGTTACCAACACTGATGGTCATTTCTATACCATCGCAGCAAGTTGCATTCAATGACGCGCGAAGAATACAGTGCACTTTTTTGTTTACAAACACGTTAAAGTAATTGCCTGGTAAATTGTTAAAGCAAGTACCGTTAGAGCGATCAATACACAAAACATCGGCATCGGGTCGGACGTCGGACGTCGGACGTCGGACCATGACATCTATGTGTTCAGAGCGTGGCATCTCTTAACTGGCCATATTGACTTCGTCACGCAGGCGTGATAACTCAGCATGATTCGATCACTTGCCTTCTAGAAAAGTGCAAGTACGTACCATCTCCTTTAAGCCGGATTGCAACACTTGTAGAGCCTCGCACCGAGATCTGGAAAGCTACAGCGGGCCAGTCGAATTGTACCGTGTTAATTTTAGTCTTCCGGGAGGAGTGAGAGCCGTGGTGCAGCAGGCGACCCGTGTATTTGATGAGGTCGCTTGCACTAGCCGGTATAAAGCGAAAGGAACCGTCCTTGTACTGCGTCACGTCAAATTTGTACACATTTGGCGAGGCATCTGTCGGTCCATCATCGTCACCTACGGACGTTCCGCGTGAGATGGCGAACCCGCGCACATTTGTCATACTCGCACGCGAATGGGAGCTGGGTAGCGGCGCCGTTGGCGAGGTTGGCTTAGGGCTGTTACCGCCTCGACTGTCTTCGCTGTACAGCCGAAATGAGCGACGTCGCGTCATCCAGCGCCCTCGCGAAGAGGACGACTGTTCCTCCTCCATTTGATGCTCTAGTACATTAAATTACCATGTCATACATAATCCTACTTACGCCAGCATTTTTCGTAAAGAGCAAAATTGTGTCATCAAATGCGTCATCCTTCTAATAATTTAAACACTATAATTACAATTATGATACTAATGTGGCAGTCTACTTTAAGTTGGTAATTTTACCGGATTCGACTTGTCGGGTAACATAACACTGCAGCCATTCGATAGTGCGCGAAGGTGTCTCTGCACCAGTACAATCTTATTAGTCACGTGCAAATCAAAATTTATTTCTCTGCAGTCACACTTGCCTTGGCGTCGGGCCAGCGATTCTTAGAGAGCTCCAATAAGCACATGTTACGATATTCCTTCCACGTGGTCTGTAGCAGCATCAACGATTGAAATAATTATTCTAAAGTATACAAAAGGATCGAGTACGTGCTTCTTACTGTATCCGCTTGCTTTTGAGCAACGTCGTTCTCGCTTTGGTATTTAGGGGCGACGTCAAACAGTTCGCTGATGACTTCAGGCTCTAGATCCATCTCCTGCAACCGCATGTGGTCAAAGAGAAGCACTTCTACCAGTGAGTCCGCTACTATGCAGCACTTGGAGAATGAGTGAGTCGGACCCAAAAACCGAGACTCACCAAATACAGCGGGCGCAACACATTTCTGAACAAGTGCGTTCTTATCAGCTATTTCAAGCTTTTTTTTCTGATGTCGCATGGATAATGGTACAGAGCATGGTGAATATGTGCTTATAGGCCGTAGAAGCGGTGGCATTTGAGACAACAATAAACCGTGGCGACGGCCACGACGATATTTGCGAGCTTGTTTACGAGATTGAAAACCCAGTGGCCAATGAGGCTTGGCAATAAAGCGATGGAAAGGCATTAAACTTTGTCCACTGACTTCATCTTGGTGATACACTTTTCTTCTTCCAACTTCAAAGCCACTATCACTTGTGTCGTCACTATCAGATTCACTACGATTTCCAAAGTCTTCGTCTTTTTCCCATACATCAAAAGTAGGGCTTCGCCTAGCATTTCGACGGTTAAGTGGTGCATTATTGAAATCCTGATAGACTGAACAACTTCCCTTCCACAAGACGATGAGGGAACGTGGCTGCTCGTTTTGTTCTAGTAAAATTTCGCCTTTCCGGTACCGTTTCCGTTCCGAGACTCCTACAATATACCCGAGTTCACTTGTGCTTAGAAGACGAAAACCGCGTAATTGCTGCATAAAGGCAAAAACATCTTGATTTTTTTGAGATGTCACGGCCCGAATCGTCGCTTCATAATCACCTGGCCATAAAACTCCGATTTCAGCATTCTCGTCCGCGACAAGTGATGCTTGGGTCGAAATTGTGAAGCCAGCACATCCGAAAACTGAACCAGTTCCAACATGATGAGTTGTTACGGTCGAATTAAAATCTGTGACACCGAAATGTCGACGGATGCTAAGTCTCCCTCCTAGCAGCACATAAAAGTTTAGAGAATGTGATTCTCCCAACAAGAACCGTTTTCCACAAGCAACCACATCGTAATCCATAACTTGTGCAACTCGGGTCAACATTTCACGTGAAAAATCTTGAAAAAACAAGAGCGTTTGCAGTCTTGCGACAACAGCACTAAGCATTTCAGTGGAGCGCTCAGTTGGTGGACACGCCAAAGCTAATTTATCAGGAGTAGGCTTACCAAACAAATGAGCGTACAGCCCGTCTTCTAGTTCACTCGTGCTCAACGTGCCTTTACTGGCTCGAGAAACCGGTGAAATTGATGCTGAGGCTGAGTTTGGGTTTTGCTTAAAGTTCGTACTTCCAGTAATCTGCAACGCTTTTTGAACAATTGATGGCCCGGAAAGAGCTTTTGTTGTGATCGCGCGCTTACTGTATTCACTTTGCGCTTGTGAAAAATGCCCCATGCGTCGATACATAAGTCCACGGTTCTGCAAGTATTTGTCATTATGTGGCTCGAATATCAAAGCCTGTGAAAGTGCTTCCAAAGCAAGGCTATCCTTGCCGAGCTTTAGTCTAGCAACACTTAGATTGAAAAAGGCTTCGTGCATCAAGGGATCAAGCTGAATACATGCGAGAAACTCGGCTTCAGCTCGCGCATGATTCCCACAAATGTCGTACAGAGCTCCTCGAAGAAGTCGTGCTAGCTTTTCCAAATTTACATTTGGAGTTCGTAATGCACGATCGCACTGTAAAATGGCCTCGTCGAATCGCTGTTCAACGTACAACGAGTAAGCCTTTCCCACTACAAGATCGTGACCTAGTGCACGTGGATCAATGACAATGCAGTGATTAAGGAGAGGATCTTGCGGTACTGATCTGGGTGGCCCCGCAATGTGCTTTTGCTCATAAAGATGTTGATCAATTCGCATCTGTAGCTCATGAGGTCGTGTGTAAATCAATTGGCTCACTTGCTTTGGTGAAGGAAGCGGAGGAATTGTCTTCTTCACGGTCATTTGTAGTCCAAAGGACGAAGACGAGGATAATTTGCGCGTGTACGATGTTGACAATGTTCTGTCTGAACATGCTGGGTCAGTACCGAGTTGAACGCCAAGTACAGAGTGTGGAGCGGACTCAAGATTCATTTTAAGCGTCTCATGTTGCCGAAAACACTGTTTTCGTTGGTCAAGGCTAAGCTCTAGTAGCATCTTCGATCGATCGAATTGAACTGAACTTGGTCGGGTGTTTGGTGCTTCGGTAATTGGCAACCGCATTGTCCCGAAAGCTGAGCCCAGTGGTATCAGACCAGCATCCTCAATGTCTTGTTGCCCTTTATGTGCTGTTACAGATATCCGAGATGAAATGTGACTGGAAGCTTTGCTCTCGTGATCATCCTGGGACGAGCCTCGACATCGAGAAAGCTCATTCTGTGCTAGCGTGAATGATCGCAAGAGTTTGGTGATACGGTTGGTCATTGCGTCAGGTGCAAGTTGTTCTTCAAAGTATCCGCAAACTCCTCCCTGCTGGAGTGCCCGAGCCAGCAGCTTTTGTGCTTCGAGATCGGTACTAAAAGATGGAGCAACAACCGCTGCAACGGGAGTTCGATAACAGGTGCGCTTCATTTCTTCCAAAAAGACAAGTGCAGAACTGGCTGCTGCCGTTTGATCATGACCAATTTCCAATCGTAGCAGTACAAAATCAATTTGAAATAGCGCCAGTAATACAAAAGCTCGTTCGTTGCTTGGCGCCACGAAGATTTCAAAGCGCTGCTCGAGCTCATCAGCAAGGTTCTCACGCCGCATCAGGTCTGGATCTACCAGCAAAATTCGATAGTGATTATTCGTCAATGGATCAAGGACTACTGTCCGTTTTTCAACACCGTGCTGAAAGCCTCGGGTCCGTCGATCGACCTGCAGGGCGCGGCTTTTCTTGATCTTTGTCAAAAAGCGCTTACCAGCCGTTGTTAATTGCGTATTAAAGATCGCTTCATTGGGACGTGACTTTGGATGGACCGGAATGCCTGATTGTGTTTTCACGTTTGCCCCAACCCGTAGCTTGGCGGCAAACGCGCTGGGAAGCATCTGATGCAATTGCAGACCTTTCAGAAAAAGTAAGTAAATGAGCTGAATTGGAAAAGCTTTGGGATAGCGCTTAAATTAGCGATCGCCATATGCGAAACTTTATAGTCAAATGTCTGTTTCGACGACAAAGACAAGGAATGCGACGATAGCTTAATTTAGTGGCGTCCCCTTAGCGTCACGGAAAATGTCGTCATTTTGCCATTGGAATTTTAAAGAGTTCAGCTCTCGCAGTACAAATGCTAATAGAAAACCAAGAGCTGCAGTGGCTGAAGGTGCGTATCGATAAGAATTTTAGCGTGTTTAGCCTTTTGTTTCTAACTCGAGAGATGCGAAAATTTATTGAAAGCCAAATGAGCTCACGGCTTGGGGTGGCCACGTATCTCAATCACTGGGTTTAAAAAAAACGGAGCCTCATGATCTTTACGGCTTATCTGGAGCTTGTGCAGGAATTTTGAATGGCCACATGTGAGAGTTTTTTCTTAAGAGCTTAACACTTATATAACGACCTTGCTATGTTGCAGTGCTGTAATTGTTGGAGGCAAAGAAGAAACACCTGTTGAAAGTTGTACAAGCATTGCCCGTCTTGATTTATTTGACATGAACACTAATAGGTGGCTCACTGATCACGATGTCCGAGGAGAGCTCTCTCACCGAATCGGTCACTCTATCGTCACGTTGGACAAGAATGCCTACACTTTTGGAGGTGAACCTCTCGAAGCTTCGCAGCAGCAGCTTAAGGGTGACGTTTTCGAGCTCAGCTACAAAGACGGAGTTCTCAATTGCATGGACGTCACTCCGATTTATTCCGATTCGAGTGTACCTGCTCCTTGCGAGCGAGCGTGGCATGCCAGTGCCGCGATCATATATCGAGAAGCTAAAAGCATTTTAGAGAGCTCGCCTTTGAAAGGCATGCTTATTCTTGGAGGAAAAAGCTCGTGCGGAACAATTTTGTCAGACGTCTGGATTTTAATAGTGGATGCTCCGCGACAGAAGCCTCGCTGGCAGCAGCTTATGGTACGTACATACCTTTATCAGCTGTGTTTCTGGTTTGCTTACTTTCAATCAAGCCTACTGGCAATAGCCCATTGCCACTGGCGTATCATAATGCTGTAGCCATCGGTGAGGGTAATAAGGTTGTTGTTGTTGGAGGTCGAGAGCACAAGGCAATCAACTCGTCGATCCACGTGTTAGATTTAGTCACCAACGCATGGAGTAGCATTGTGATTGCAAGTGAAAAACCAGAGAATAGTTATTTATCACGTATTCTTACTACGCGATGCTGTGCCACAAGTCTAGTGTTGCAGCTTCCAATTGACGAGGAAACAGGAGTGATTCAAAAAATCAAAAATGGCGATTTGAAGGAAGTTGCCTCTCAGGAAGCAATTGTTATCTTTGGTGGCTTTTCCGAGTATGAACCGGCACTTAATCCAGCATCAATGGTCATCTTTGAGCCTCAGTATACACGACTTCGTGAAGTTCAAGTGACAATGGCCGGTATTAATAGTTACATGGGGCATGCCACCGCAGTTCGACCCGATAGACGAGGATTCTTTGTTTTCGGTGGAGTTCCATTTTATAATGAAATTTTTGGCAAAGATCATCAATGTTCTTCTTTGGACTCTGTCATCGCCCTGAATTTTTGGGAGGCGCCAGCACATTATTGCAGTGAAGAGGAAGAAGAAGCTGGTGAGAACCCCATCAAAACGAAATTTTTGAATAATGGAGATGTATACGTTGGTGAAATGAATGCAGAACAGACGCAGCGTCAAGGAAGAGGTAAGTGCTCGTATGCAAACGGAGACGAGTACGAAGGCGATTGGCGCAACGACCAACGCTGTGGTCAAGGTGTCATGCGTTATGCTAGTCAGCAACAAGTGTACACTGGCCAGTGGGAGAGTGACCAGCGTCATGGCTATGGCATTTATGAATACGGTGTAGCAGAGTTTTTTAAAAAGGAAGCACAACAGCAGAATCATAAGAAATACGAAGGCCAGTGGCTGTATGATCGAAAGCATGGCGGAGGAACGCTCACATTCCAAAATGGATCGCAACTTAAAGGTGTTTGGGCTGACGACGTCCTTGATACTTGTCAAACTTGTTGCCTCGAGAAGTACGATGATGGTCAGAATGGTATCTGCCGGTATGCTGGCGAAGTATTTGATGGCGTTCCTCACGGCCAAGGTGAAAGCCATTATTTGCTTTCCAACGAGGTGTTCAAGGGTAGCTGGAAAAATGGAAGTCGGTCTGGGCAAGGAGTCATTACGCTGCATGATGGTTCAATCTACCAGGGGGGATGGCGAAATGGTCGACGAAATGGCTTTGGCACCTTTAGCGATGCTCGCACTCGATCGCATTATGACGGCAAGTGGGTAGGCGGCTTGCGCTGCGGTCGAGGAGTGTGCAAGTACGCTAATGGGTGCGTGTACGAAGGGGAGTGGCTTAATGACAAACGTCATGGCACTGGGCGCTACGCATTCACAGACGGATCTAGCTATGATGGTGCGTGGCTTCACGACAAGTTCTGCGGGGACGGATCGTTTGTACTAAGTAATGACTCCGCTGGTACGGATCAAAACAAATTGTAGCCATTTCTATCTTGTTTCTAATGGCCTATTGGCACAGAGTGTAAGTGACCCTGCTGACAAGATGCTGCACTCGCTGTACATTATCAACAAGGCTGGGGGACTCGTCTTTCAGCAAGACTTGAGCCCCTCGGCACCTAAACTGAGCTCAAACGATCATTTACGTCTGGGATCGACCTTCCATAGTATGCATGCGATCGCTGCGCTGGCCGCACCTACCAAGTCGGGTGGCATCGACAGCTTGGAGACGAGCACCTTCCGTCTGCATTGTCTGCAGACGCTTACTGGAATTAAGTTTTTTATTACAGCGGCGCTGGGCACGACCGACCTGGATGTGGCGCTGCAGACAGTTTATGAGCTCTACGTTGACTTCGTGCTCAAGGTGGGTTACACTTTTGCCTTTTGGTATGTGTCGTTGGTCTTCTTTTTACGTAAACAAAAACGTTTTTGGTAGAATCCGTTTTACGAATTGGAGATGCCCATTCGCTGCAGCCTTTTTAACGTTGGTCTCAAAACATTTGTAGACAAGTATAACCTTGACAGCAGTAGGCGTCGTCCCCACACTAGCAGCGGCACCGACGTCTTCTATTAATATAAATTATCAAGTACGCTTTGACCGATAGGATGTTTGGCAGTATGTATGTATAACTCGAGGAGCATCTTAGACTCAACACTTAAGCTAGTCTGTGATTATGCATACAATTAAGTCGGCAAGTTTTTTATGTGAATACTGGCAAGTTTGTAAACCTGAGCGCAAAGTTCTCTTCGCAGTCAAGACGCAGCTTGTAGAGAGAGATAGGGACAATTGCAGACCATACCGGTATCTCTGCCCTCTTTGCTTAAAAATACTCCTTGTAAGAAAAATCTATTTACTACTTTCGAAGGTAAAATTTAGGTCGCAATGTTTTTGTTAGAACAGCAGCTCATGGTGCATTTCAATGCAAACGAGTTTTCAGATGCGTTGCCTTTTGTTGCTGTGTAGAGCCTTATCAGTCAAGCACAGGGTAGATGATGAGTTTGAGCTCGGTATGCTGCTTTGCGCGAGCGTGCACCGTAAAACTTCATAGGCCATTTGTGTAGGCTCCGCTCGTGATGTATTAAGCAGGCTGCTCTCTTGTGCAGTAGGGCTTTGTTAAGGTCTTTGGTCAAAAAATGGTACCGGTAGACTCCAAAGTTGGTATTTTAATCTCAAAGACTCGATTCACTTCTACCATTTTAAGTGTAAACTGATGTATCGATAAGTAGGTGCTTTATAGTACTATCTAATTGTGATGTGACACAAAGCACCCGCAGAAAAATATAAGATGCCCTCGTCTTAGCATGTGCAATAAATTGCAGCTAATACATATAACAATGTTAGTCCTGTTATAGTTTGAGCCTATAACTTCTTATATGCACTACATGTATCCTCGCATAAATCCGGCTGCCTAAGAGCCACATATCTTTCAGGGCTTTTTATAACGGAAGGTCCGCTTTTACCACGAAAGCCTTTACGTAATTTGACGAACACCATCCGTTACATTAAAGCGACCGCTGCATCAGAATAATGGACGGATTGTCGACTGATTTCTACTAGGTCACTCCGGTTGTCTTTGGCGAGGGCTTGAGCATTAATTCTAATGTTGGTCTTCAACGAGACGTGCTGGTCTCCTTTTGGCGCAAGTTTGCAGTGGTACGATAAGGATCGAGAACGCAACTTAGCGACTATCGACCCATTGCATAAGTGCATATGATGTGAACATTTTGTTTTCTGACGTATCAACTGTAGCAAGTGATCCCTACTTTGATCGATTTCAACCAAAGGTGATTCGTCAAATATCGATTGATCCATCACCACACCCGGTTTTTTACAGATCTTCAAGATGCCATAACAGGTCTGGGTGAAGAAGCGTATGTGCTGTCTATGGATTAAAAGAATGCTTTCGACGAGTGAACTGAGCCCATTGGTTTGGGTTCTCAAACAAATTGGGTTTGGCGTAGATTCTGTACAGTGAATCAAGCCTCTATACACCGACTCGCAAGCGCATCTCGGCACCAAAAAAAATCCAGTCAGCGGTGCACCCGGCACGAGGAATGAAGCAAGGCAATCCATTGTCTTCGTCTTGACCACTAAGCCACTAGGCACCCGATTGCACTCTCACAAGAAGTTCGGCGTGTGTTTAAGCGCAGACTACACAAGTACGTGCACGTTCTTTGCAGACAACTCAACTTTTCTGAGTAAATGGAACATAAACCCTCAAATTCGGCTTAAGCTCGTAGATGAGTATTTCAGAGGCTATGGTGCAGAAGCCAAATTTGTCCAAACCGGAACCTCGATCCCGTACCGAAATGCACTTTTTCGGGCATTGGCGTTCCTCGGCACTCCAATCAGCCAGGCGTTAGTGGACGACTACATCGTAGAGTTCCTTAAGTAGCGCTTTTACGAAGACTTCGAATAACGGTATCTACGTGCAAAGACTCCTCACACCAACCATAAAGAGATAGCGGTCAATGCTAAATCGATTCGACCTGAGACGAAAGCACATTCGCGGGGCGCCGCACATCCAGCTTATCTTGCGCAAATTCTAGTCCCAGCAACTTAGCAATAGTGGTTCCATCTCGAGAATTGAATCTCATCATCTAAGAGACAGTATTTGTAACGTGTGCTGAGTTTATGACGCGGCCAAGGACACAAGTGTGCGAAATTGGACGACAACGAGACAAAATACTCACCCTGGTTCTAACTCGTACCAGTGTCAGAAGCGCACGTGACCTCCTTACAATCTCCGTATCGTCATGGCGAGATGATCAGGTGGGGACTGAATTTATAGTGGTGGCAAGCAAATTGAACCTGGCGGTACAATATTTTCTGGAAGGTCACGAGCCACAACTAGGCTTTGTGAATAGAGCTATGTATGGCTTTCATCAACCGGTCTGGTTTCACGCTGATGCTGACCCCCATTCTAAGAAGCGAGCAAGGTTCGATACGGTGGCGGCGCATCGACGCTGTCTGTAAAAGATCAACTCCTTAATTTAGATAGAAACTTTGATCGCTCCAAAAATACCGTTCTGCCTGGCTAAAAGAAGACAGCATTTCCCACAAAAGCTTAGCTTTATATAAAGGTCAATCACATCAATGTGTCTTTTGAGCTAACATTAATAAATTAGTGATCATTATGCCATGCTCTTCTGTCATGTTAACTCCTCGGGATCTTCGCCGTAGTGTATATAATATCACATCGCTTGAGTCAGGCAAAAGCGTTGAGTGGTACCGGCTAGTACGTTAGATCCGTAAAAGTAATTTTAATTTATAGGTAAAGGAAAATTCACTCTCGGGTGGACGATTTGAATTTTATGCTATTACAAATCGACACCCATTTGTTTTACTGGGAGCCAAGTATAATCCCATTCCCTTCTCACGCATTAAGATTTAAGACTCCTGAGATCTGATCAAGTCTTAGCTTCTATCCAGGTCAAATGAAGATTCGGTCGTGCATCAAAGGCACATGCGCTATGCGCAGCGATCATCTGAGGCTTCAAAATGAGCAAGGCTCAAGCATTCCAGCCAGCAAAAAGTGGCGGTTATGGTCGATAAAAAAGACTGCTTCCCTATTTAGAATCTTGAGACATGCCCTTCAGCCTGTGTATCTTAGTGTCAATGTGTGTTCTTCTTGGCCACTACTTAACAGAAACCACAATTCGCCCACGAGAAGTACATCTTGTGCTCGATTTGGCCGGCTCGTACGTTTGTGTATTTTCAAATGCCGGTAAACCAAAAGTAATAGATTATCACAAAACTCCTAAGCAAGACACAGAAGAACGTGTGAAAGCTATTGACAAGCATAGCTGAAATGGCTCACCTCGTTCTTCTGCCTAATTGCCTTCACATCATCTTTCGACGATTGCAAAGTAAAATCAGACGTCGCTGTCAAGCTTAAGTAATAAATAGTGCTATTTGCACTATGCTAGTCTAGTACTGATTTTATGTTAAGTGCTCGCACCTGAGGGAAAACCAATCATTCCTTGATACTGGAAAGTAGGTTGTTAAAGAGTCACGTACATTGCGTATGACAGGTTTGTCTACCAGCAAATGTCTTTCGAACATTGTGTTGCTCATTTTCCACCTTATAGTATTTTAGACTCAACAGTGGCGCTGGAACATCGACTACCGTGTGGCCTCTCCTTTGAGATCTTAGACAGTAGTTTGCAGGTTGTTGAAAATGTACGTACACTAAATACTACAAGAATTACGCCATTTCAGCATTGTCTACGTGCTCGTCATTTACATGTCTAGATTTTTTACATACACACTCACGACAAATCGTTTTTGCACGAGCAGATTAGTGAAAGGATATCTCTATTTACTTTAATAGACAAGTGACTATTCAACTTGCCCTGGCTCTGAGTACCCTACTGTACTATACATAAAATATTAGGTTTACTCTTCGATATCAGATTGGGAGGGATTCGGCTTTACATTTTCAGCCGCAAACGTTTTTTTCATCGAAGCGTGGGAATTCTTTTCGGTAAATTTGACCATCAAGCAGCTGTAATTTTGGACACATGTGCAGCGCTTGTATCTCCCATTGCATCTAAATTGTTTTCGCGTGCCGAGACCTCCGGTGATTGAGCACAAGCCTGGTCGTTCAGCTCTACTCTGTCTTTTTACGACGGCGCGACTCTTCGCAGATACCGTGGGTCGGTCCATAATTGGGATCGGGCCTCAACTACGCAACGCATAAAGTCGAAACTTCTGGCCTCGCAGAAGCAACAAAAAATCAAAGATCTCTGACTTCATAGGCCCTGCGAAAAACAAAAAAAAGCTGGCTGCACAGGCGTTACAGGGCAACAAATACGCTGACCGCCGATAGATTAAGGCTACAGCAGCAAGCGTCACCTTTATGGCAACCGGCGTGGCTTACACCCATTCTGCAACCCTCCGAAAGCGCCGCATGGCCACAGCAAATGTGAGGTTTGTAGCGACAGGTCCTCAAGCGCCTCGAACAGTCGCGAAGTGATGTGATTTCACAATGGGCAGCCTGCCCCACCAGGTAGTACCTAGAACAGCGCATAAGAAGTTGTAATATATTGGGGCGAGCCCATTTTTCCGGCTAACCGTTCTCTTAGTTGTTGTCCAGTCTATGCTTTGTGTACAGATATTGTTGGCGGAATTGTGCCGCTAGTTGTTGTCACAGACTCCGGACATGAGCTAATATCGGCAAGATCTGAATGCGGACCAGTGAAGGCACGCAACGTGGAATGTGTCTGTATCAAGTTGATCATTAGTCGGAGACCTTGCTTTAGCTTGCGGTCATACAAGCACCACTATATAGAGAAATATGCGCACAGAGAGCGCTGAAGCTGCAGGCATCGGCTCCCGTCCATCAAACAAGCATCGATTGCGGTTCGTCCAAAATGTGTACAGTACTGGAGCTCAAAGCACAAGCCATGCTTCTCGTATCACATTTGCGCGTTTGATCAAGTCATTAAAGTTCTTGCAAGAGAAATGTCGAGCCACGGTGGACGGAAGACGAATAGCTGCAAGACGAGGTGTATAAACTGACACCACATTTGCTGCGCGAGCGTGTAGTCAGACTATAGGTGCTTTCTGGTTCCAATTGCGCTGCATATAGTGCGCATGCAAACGCGAATGCCTATATGTGACGTCTCCACAAACCAGAAGTGCGATCGCGCAAACAGCAGGCAAAACACTAGCGAAAACGGCAAGTTTTAAGCACTAGTAGCAATACGCTGCACGGCTGGCTGCTGTGTACAGCAAAAGCTTAGATCTGTTGGGGTTCTACACGCTGCAAGTGCTACTCCATTAAGTGTGGCTTTCTCGGTAGTTCAGGTACCCAGGAAATTCTTCTGATTGCCGATTGTGCAGTTGCAGGGATTGAAAATATCTTCACACCGTTTATGCAGCCAAATCGAATAGCAGCCATCTCTGTGCATTACTACTCACAAATATCGTACCTGTCGTCGCGCTCAGAGGCGGTCAACGTTCTACGTTGCTTCGTGATGGCACGCACACAACCACTAAATCTATGTATACTGTCGCACTGAGATCAGCGTGTAGTCAAAATATCGCCAAGCAATTATGCCTCCAGCTGACCCAGCTTAACCTTAACCTATATTCAAATGAACAAACGTGGCTTGAAGATAAAGAGATACGGAGGCGAAAACTTTTTTGTGGTTTGGTGACCAAACAGAGGGTAGGACATGATAGCATATTCACTGTATTAAAACAGCAGTCTTCATGCTGTGATTTAATTAACTTGTCGATCCTTTGAGATGGGAAATAGCGAACGGTGGTTTTCACACGAATCTTACACCTATTCTGTGAAAGATGTTGTTTGAATCCATCACAGCTGGTAGCTCGTGTACTTGATTCTTCTCTCACGCGAAATGATTGACTATCTATACCTTTGCAAAGGCTTCAAAATGAATTTTTATCACCCTCGCACTTTTGGACGAGCGGTCAGCTCTGCTTGTAAATTTGCTGGCTTCTATGGGCCCTACGTGGTGGCTGAATGTGCAGCTCTTTGTGCTGCATAATAACTGAAATGCGTGTTTTGAGCTTTACAGGAACAGTCTATTTTTTTAAATTAAGACAGCACTTGCTCTGGTAGCCTCATGGGTAGCGTCAAATGTAAGGTCTAAGTCGGTAAAGCGTAACATCATACGCTTTACCGACTTGGACCTTACATTTGACTTTAAATTTAAAAAAAAATCATTTTTGGATAGAGCAGGTAGAGAAGGCCACATAAGGCAACTTTGATCGTGGATAATAAGGTTCGTGTGGCAATCCTCCTTTCAGGGGGGCAGACAAAATACGGGCACTCATCAGTAAAACCACTTTTTTGGAGTGCCTTTGGCTTTATGAATACATGCAGTAAACTTAAGGGCAGCGCTCATTCCTGCAGGCTTTATGTTACGCAAGCGCTCATGTGTGTTTGTCGTTCAGCGAGGTTTCGTGAGCGCCATGAATTTGTTGTGAGATAGATGAGGTGATGGTCATCATCACTGGGGCGCCCCTTCCCTCTCAGTTTAAGGTGGCTTTGCTCATACACGGCTAATAATGTTACCGCATCGAGCTCAGCTCAAACAGCAACACTGAAAGGGGCGAACCAAATTACTTTTTAAGAAAAGTACGACCACACACACAATTGTTCCTAGTATTGCAATTTCTCGCACTAATTAGTGATGCTCGTGGATTTGCGAATTCGGGTCTAGTCTCATTCGACTTAAATATTACCAAGCATAGCAGCATCGGCTGCTTTTGCTGCAGTAAGCTCGGCCTACGCCACGTTTTCATAAGTACTTGTAAGAGCGGTTAGTCCCAGCCAGTTATTCACACAAGTGCAGTTCTGAGTATACAGAATTTGCAAAGTCTCTAAAGGCTATTTAGTGTGGCGGGAGACTCATCACAAGGGGTGTTAAATGCACATCAAGAAAAGCCTTTAGCTGGCATGCAAGGCGAGACAAAGTTAGGAAGCGCCGTTTGCAATGCCTTGAACCAGCATGGTCTCCACGTTGCTTCAATTCGATGAAGGCAAATCATGTCGTTCCAGTTCAAACAGCCTAGAACTGGTATCCTATTCATGACAAGCCGTTCTTGCTGTAACTTATGCACCAGTAATGTTCTGAGCGATCATCTGGACTAAGCTTTTGGTGGGTTTATTCAGTTTATCGATTCATGGAAACGGCGGCGAATACGCCTCCAAAGAATTGCAAGATGATTTTTATCCGTTACACAGTCTAACTTTCGCATTGTATACAAGCTTGACAGAATCAATATGCACGCCGATGCGCTTTCGCTCTGAGCAGATTATAGGCTGGCTAGCACCATGGCTTTTGGGGATCCTTTGCGGCGCACAAAACAGATGGTCATAGCACTCGGTAGTATTGCCAACATTGGATGGAGAGAAAGGTCATTTGTTTCCTCGTCAGATCCGATGTCAAGAGACGAGGTGAAAGACAGGTGGCTTGCGCCAGTATTTGTATAAGTCGAGTCACATAGCCTCACGCACACTGCTTTAATGACTTTGACCTTTGGACCCACCTCGGAATTGTACAAGTATAATCGTCTTTGACCTCACCCTCTCTTTTTTGGTCCTTATATCTGGTGACCTCACCAACAAGAGCATCTCAGGCTATGTTATTGCTGTGAAGTGGTTGAATCCTTCTTGCTTGCTTGAGCGACTCTATGGTGTGCAAATATTTAATGGCTCGCCGCCAATGACACAGGCACAGCCTTTGCAAGTGAAGCCTTTGTTGTTGGTGCAGACTTTTTAATAGGTGTAACAGTCTGTGAAGGATGCAGAGGAACTCGTGAAAGGCAAATAACTTTTTTAAAGCTAAATATAAAGACCCAGTCAACAGCAGCCCTCTTGGCTGCCTGTACTCGCGTTTTGTATAATAGTAAAAAAATGATATTTACACTGATTTATCGCCTATTAAATGTAATAAAAGCCTAAATGTAACTGCTGTCTCAGAATGACACGGCCAATCTTTTTAATATAGCAAGCGATTGAGTATAACAATGTACATTGGATGGTAGCGCTTGGTGGAATAGCTATGCCTGCTCGACTGATTGGATTTCTTATCTTGGGTCCCCAATCCTTCAGAAAGTGGAGCAAAATCTTGTGAGGTTTTGTCAAGACACTCCCTCTATTAATCATGTCTTAATATATACGAGACTTGTCGCACACTCGTGTCCAACAGACGAAAGGAATGCTTGGTATAAATCATCGAATTTGTGACTTGAAAGTCAAATGCTGTGTCTCGTATTGGCTCGGTCTCATGATCGTCTACTTGTGGTTGTGCAAAGCTTTGTCAAAAAGCTCGCGTCTGGGGTCTCACAGGAAGAGCGCTACCAGCGGCCTGCTTAAATGAGACGCGTGTCTCCTTAACAGCCTCTCGATCCTTTGTCGAAGCTTCTTTGGGTTAATCCGCTAGTAGTGTTTGCCTTCCATTGCTTCCAGATTTTTTCTCGAAGTACAGCTGCTCAAAAATCATGTCTACTTCACGTTCAATCGCAGTCACCAAGACTGGATACTTAAATAGGTAGCCAAATTGTTTGCCCGACCGAAAACTCAAATACGTTCACCAGCATGCTCGGTAGAAAGTACTTGGAGCCGTTGTTGAGATGTCATTTGACAAAAATATGTGTTCTCCACGAGGAAGGCGTGCCCAATATTAAAGTCAATTCACCAAGCGTCGACTACTTTCAGCTTTCCCGTCTTCTTAAGACAGCTGGATTGGCCAGGGTCAAAGAACAAGTCTAATTGGAGTCACCAGCGGGGTTCTTGGATCATCCAGCACAAAATGCGTCGTTTGATCTTTGCTCCATTCGGTGTACAGGCGCGAGAAGAAGCGCCGTTTTTCTTGTCAGTTCACAGACTCATATAGGCTGCAAATATTGATTGAAGTATTTTCATCGATCACTTTTTCGACGAGATAGCGACCAGAGACCGCTAGATCAAGAAGCTCAACAGTGGTGTCGAAGCCCGAAAAGTCAGAGCGGAGCACCGGGAGCACTTTCTTGCTCCTTTCTTTCGTCAGGCGATGAAGCTGTGAGCTAACGTTCTTCAAAAGGACCTTGTGCTTGATGGTCGAGTAGAGGTAGAACTTAAGATGGAAAGATGAGTGCTGTCGCCGGACTTAATTCTTGGACGCACTTCATTGAGTTGTTAGTTCGATAAACGGGCGACCGTAATAATAACACAGTCAGAACACTAATGTTGCTCCATGCTATGGAAACCGCAGGATTTTCGGCAACGTGTGGCCAAGCCGCCCACAATTATCACCATGTTGCCTTGTACAGCGTGGAGCTTCAACACCAAAGCGTCATCCAAGTGTAATCCATCAAGCTTGTGAAGAACATTAAAGTCGTCAGACCAGTAACCGTGTCACTGCACTTCGCATCATTGCTGCACGCAGAACAAAGAGCTCAGACTTCGGCAGTTGGAGGATTGTGCTTGGGTAGGAAAAACGCGTGTGATGCTCTAAGATCTACTCAACCGGCTGAACCGTGAAGTCCTGGATCTGGTGTTTGTTGGCAAAGATAATTGTCACCACGGACACGTGAGGAAGCTAAAACATGCTTACAGCCTGGGTCACTCGAACGAGCTCTTTAGTCAAACTTAGCGATTCTCACCACTTTGCACATGTCTTTAAAATCTTGCGGCACTTCGACAGAATCGCTGAGCCCCTTAACTTCTTCCTTATTTGCGCGGCACATTTTAAGAGAATCGGGCTGAGTTGCACGGAAGATGCACTTGATCGCATGTAGCTTTGTGAGCTAACCGAATTCGTTTCCATTGTCAGCCATCTCCAGTGCCAATGCCTTATTGAAGGCAAGCATACATTCGATTAGTCTTTGAAGTGTGGGTCATAATTTGACGTTTTTGAGGAGCATGCAAACACCGTCGACATTTTGATCCGCTTTCGTAAGACGATCTGAGATGACGTTAAATAACGTATGCCCTCGTCCACTGGTAGTGCTTCAGTCACCTTCATGAAAAGTGATGCATCGAAGGCCGCTATGATCTTCTTGAGGTATTACTCGGCAAAAAAATCACAGACTGATTTCTAGCTCCTCACCGCGTCTGTTTGCTACACATCGACGGGAGCGGTATGGTATGGAGTACCATGCTTCCTGTCGGCATTCAAGTCTTTGAACTCGAACGTGGCATTCAACGTCTGGACCACTTGGAAGTAGCTGGCGAGGGCAACAATGTCAACTTGATGAGCCTAAGACTCTGATGCGAGCGGTAGCCAAACGGCATTCTTTTGGACTGATAAGACGCGTTTCTGGCATTCGGAGGAGGGAGCTTGTTGTCAAAAGTGCTAGATTGAAGACAGAGCTATCGATTATAAGTTAACCTGGACACGAGTTCAACAGACAATATATGCGCCGCGTTGTGGGTGAAGACCCGTCGCGACGTTTACATCGCGAAACGTGTCGTACATGGCCTTGCGAGAGATCACTGCAGGATGAGGTCCATGCTAGTGTCGGAGTAGACGTTGGAGATGTCGGTGAAATACTTTGCGCTCAGGACGTCATATTTCTTGATCTGGAAGAGGCCGCGCTTGCGTGCTCTCGAAGACGTACGCTTCTTCTGACTCGACCTTGACGCAAAGGTTTCCATCGGGGAGGTTAAGACTTGGCCGATCTCGTAAGTCTAATACAGACGCTTAAGGACATCGCTTTCATGGCTTCAGTCAAACAGCCATGCCATGTCCATCTGAAATGAGTCTTTGTAAATATTTGTTTAGAATCAATATATGTCGTACCTGACACGCGGTAACGGACCAGCTCAATGCGAGACGCAATGTATGACCAGTCGCCAGAAGCGGCGCATTGACGCTAAATCACTTCGACGTTACAAGTGGAAGACTTAGGAATTTTTACATGGTGGCGCGCAGCTTCAACTGCGGAGAAGTTGCGGCGTAGGAGCCCTTTCCTCGAGAGTACATCTGCTATTGTCGGTCGCGGATACACAGGTCAAAGCGGAGCAAGGGTAGGTGCTCTGGTGATTCGTTTTTTGATAGCGAGCTGAACACAGCGGGCATTTGAAGACGCGTTTACATATGCATTAGAAAGGCAACTGAAGTCGGGCAGCATTTTGTCCATATCCACAAGAATTATCTCGTTTTTTAATTGCATCAACATTCGGATCAATAGAGAGGGCAGCGCGGGAGCCTTTGGCAGCATAGGTTTAGCGAAGGGAGACGAGACCGAACAAGACTAGGCCAGATACCGAGTGCGAGCCCTAAATCATGGCTAGATGCGACACGGGATAGCACTAGAGTCGGAGGCGAAGGGATGACAGATGAAGAAGGAGCAGTAGCTGAAGATTCTATGGAATGATTTGAGACAGGAGCCGGCGGAGAAGAATGGATTCTTCGCCTAAAGGATAGCCGGCAAACTAAGGATATGTGATAGTAGATGCAAAATTAGCGCGATCTCGTAAGAAATCGTACCCAGAAGTCGTAGATCGTTGAGAAGGCCAAATATTTTGTTTTTCTTCTATCGCAGAAATACGAAGGCTCGTCTAAGCGCTTGCCATCCACTTTGCAGTATTGTTGTGGAATGGTGCAGCAAGCTTAAAGACGGCGCTTATAACTCTGTGTTTCTGCATCCAGAGTCTCAGTCGTCATCGAGCAATCACAGTAAGCTGTCATAGGCCGTCAGAGGCATTGACAGCCGCTGTAACACTGTCTCGCGTTGTATCATGCATTTCAAAAACGCTTTGCTTTTTTTCTAGAGCAGCAAATTTGTATCTGCTGGCCTTTTCCATGTTACAAAGCCTGACTCGATTTCATTATGTGCAACAACTATTTGGTGTGCCGCCATGCTTGCAACTTTAAAGCGTTGGAAATGGTCCCTTCCCACAATAAATGGGTAGGTTATCAAACGTAGATGTACCGAGAAGATAGTTATAGTCCATTACAATGATTTATCGTGCGTATTCAATAATTTTATTAGTCCAATACCTTGTTTTACAACTCTTTACAGTGCAATGTTAACCCCAAAATTAATGTTGCTGGAGGACTTCGTTACCCCCAAAAATCCAATCGTAGTCAAGAGAGGACATATATATTGTTATTTCGTTTGGACTGAAAGGCTCACATAATTACTCTGATGGGCACTTGCATCACATGTTATTTCCGTGATGACAATGTGTCGTACGCTGTATTAAAATGGATTGAGATCTTTGAATCAAAGCTGATCTGACACCCGATTAAACCTTGGAGTAATAAAGGTCTTTTTCTGAGATTCTGACCAAACCTTTCCCATGCAAAGCATTCATTTCACGCTTAACGCTCCTTGTTATTCCTTCTCAATTGTAAATATGCACATGGATCGACGTCTGAGTAAATTCTAAGTTCACAGGGGCACGATATATTAGGTAATTTAATCTGTAATTAGGTCGGCCGTGATTAATGGGTATAATTAATAGCGTATTCCTGCAGGTCTTATAAGCGATTAAATTTTTTTATTAAAGTATTCATCTTGATAAGACAATAAATGCATTTTTTAATCTGATGTGAGCAGAAAAACTGATTTGTAGATAAGTTCAATTTGTATACAAAGGGACAGTTAAAAATGTGAAGATAATACGACATTATCCGGGACTGTGGATCAAGTCATTCCGTTTCTATTTCGACAAGGATGGTTGCATCTGAGGTTGCTATAGATGCAAGTATATATGATCGGTATGTGGCTCAGCTAATTTTGTCGCTGCAAGTACTTGATAAAAGTTGACGCCTACGAAAAATTGATGCATTTGCTTAAATTTTCACAATTATTTATAAAGGTAAGCTTATTACTCAAGGGTTTACGTAAAGGAGCCGAACTCTTACACCAGTGAAACGTGTGTTCAAACTTTATACGTTACCATATCTTTGTGAACGCTCAATTTTGTAAATTAGTCAAAAAGCTCAATGTTTAAATCTGTCACGTCAAGTCTTGTCAGCAAAATTTGACATCTGGGTTTCGTATCGGTTGTCAATCATCGATTTTATTTTTCTACGCTTGAAGATCTGTGACCTACTATCTCCCGAATCATTTACAAATAGCTACTTCTATTCAACATTGAGACACAATCAGTCTCTTAAAAACGTAGTGTTTTTGTTACCCAGTGTCTACGTCATTCCAACTTACTGATCTGATCAACAATCCCATGAGCGTGTCAGTGCTGTACCGGCCACATAACGCACCATACGTAATGACACGCTGCCTAGTGCGTGGTCAATTTTGATGAAAGTGTTGCATTAAATAGTGCTGTATGCTTTGGTTAACGCAAATGGTTAAAGTGCCTGGCTTGTTGAGAGCCTGAAATAAAAAAGTTGTTGCAAGTTAAAATGCCATCAAACATGTAACTTCCCCGTGCTACGTGGTAAATTCCTTTATCCTGTTGCCAATGCTCCAGCTACCCATACCCGAAAGTTTAGTCTCATACTTGTTCATTGCCCAGTACTTTTTAATCAGCTCATTTCATCGCTTTGTGACATATCTAAAGCAGCTATAAAATTCGCTTCATAGTCAGTGTCTTGCATTGACAGCTGGTCTTGAGGCGATGGATGTTGGCATTGTAATGTGATTTAGAACTGATTTGCTTAAATATGCTATTTATGCTTCCGATAGCGAGTAATTTGTTACTGAGTTATGGAAAGGATTTTATCTTTTTCTAGATAATTTTCAAAATGTTCCGATATATAGATATGTTATCGAGCACTTGAGCCAGTTTACAAAATTCTTGGCCTACCCTACTCAGACTTGTATCAAGTTTTCTATGAGAGTGGTGGGTGTCATTGATGCCTTTGATGACTTTATACTAACGTCGTCGTGGTCTATATCACAAATGTAGTTGGCAACGAGCCAGGAACGGATGCAAGTTGTCATTCCACAAGATATGTAATCGCCTTCTATCCAGCGGAATGGGAATCCATTTCAAACCACAAATCACCCGGTCGATGCAGGCCGTGGTATATGCGCGTGCTCTTGTCATGAGTTCAGAATTTGCTTCGATTGTATATTCGTGTCACACAAACTTAGTGATAAAGTTGGCTTGCACCCGGTCTTTAGATATCCTTGGGTACTCTAATATCGTTACCATTTGAAGAATTGATGGGTAAACAAAGACAGCATTTTGGCTCAAGCCCAAACTTTGAACGAATTCTTTTAAGTCCATGATCCAAAAGCACAGCTCATTTATCAAGTGACTCATGCCAAAATAGTCTTGGCTATATAAAAAGGCCAAATACGCACTAGAAATCTGATTTCTGAGCGCAGGTATCGAATATCTTCACCGTATCCCCAAAACACTGCTTATTGCTTTAAAGCGCTCGTTGCATCGCAATCATAGACTGTAACAGTCTTCGAGCAGTCTTGCCGCTGCTCAATCAACTTCCATGCCTTCTGAGCGAGCGGTCTGAAGCATGGTAGACGTCTCTTCCACACGACCGATCAGCATAAATCCGATCGATTATCACGTGTCTTAGCGCTAGGTACTGCGTAAACTGTCCCTCTCCTTATTATAAAAAATCTTTAGGACTCGTCTTTATTGCCTCATGATCAATAATATAATCAATACTAGCCGGTGTATGGCCACTCGTGGCCACCTGACCAAGATTCGAGCGCAAGAACAAATTCGAAGGGGTGCTAAAGAATCACTTGAGACTGAAGCTACAGGGAGCATTTTTTTACTACAATTGTTGAGCGCATCGACATTGTTTCGGGAAGGTCGACAATGTACGCACACCAAGCGTTTTCAAAAAACAAGTATGGCGCTACTGAAGCCAAAGCTGCTAGACCATTGTCCTTTTATCTTTAAAGGTACAAGAAGAGGTTTATGAAAGGCAACATCGTGAAACGCTTGACAAATCCAAGAAAAGCTTGTTACAGGCATAAATTCTGGTTTTGGTGAGTCTCAAACAGCCGCTGTTTTGAATCGTCGGTAAAGTCTCGGATATTGCCATCCGCAGCACACGGCTCCAAGTAGACGGTGACAGGCGAGATGGGTTATCATTTTTAATCTTGAAAATATAGGCTACTGAGAAACCAATTGCGTCTTTTTCATAGTGCTGCCTGCGATGTAGTGCGCTTATGTCAAATTCCCGCTGTACACTTTAGGCTCCAAACCTCTGTTGTGTACAGATCATAGATCACTACGCACATAATGCTTGTCAATATATTTTTTTTGTATCCAATTAATTTTCCAGTTTTACCTACAACTTTCGTCGCTTTAAATAAGAATGTTTACAAAATGTATTATCGTTTAAAAAAATCGTTTTCCGATTCTATTTCTTCCGCCGATTTTTTATGTTTTGATCAACTGGTGGTCAAAGCTGTAAAAAAAGTTGGTCGACTCATATGTGAGCACATACGAAGTGTGCGTGCAGGTAAAACACTCACCAATTGTCGCTGCCATTGCGGTGGCAATCCGATCTGCCGAAGGGTTTGGCAGGCAGCACCGGTACAGTGGTGTCCGCTGACCGATTGCGCAAATTCCTCTTTTAGTGATTGTATTGAACATAAGTTAAACACCCCACCAGTTTTTGATCGTGTCTTTGAAAACAACACAGATTCTCAAGCTTCAATGTCTTAGACCATGACTTTTAATCTTTGGACTCTTCCTTCAGAGAGTGTTTTTAATGTGCTTTGTATTAAATTGGACATGTCCACAACGGAACCGACTGTGAATTATAGCGAGCGAAGAGTGTCGTCAGAATTGTGCGATTTACACACGCAAATACGTAACTCCGTGAGAGTAGCATGCTCCCATTCTTTAGATTTGCACTAAATAGAATGTCGATTATGCAACAACAGGCTAGACATTAATCTTGCATGGTTCAATTTTTCCATGCACTCTATTAGTGTTACCACATTGTGGCTTTTGACGAGATGGCGCAAGAAAAGCCGAATAGTTAGCTGATATCCGGTCTATCGCAATGCGTGAGACAATCAAAGGCTTCCAAACAAATTACTTGGTGTCTTAATACACTTGCTCGATCAAATAACTAAAAGCCAAAATATTTACTAAGAATTGTTCTGTCCAGAAAGAAGAAGAAACAAGACGAAATCTGAATTAGAAAGGATGGTACTATTATATGCAGATCCTTGGTATGTCATTAAACTCCCTGCTACGATAACACTGGGCCGAGTAATGCGTTCAGCAGGGTAATGTCCGAGATGATTATAAATGATCTCAACGATACGAAGACGGAGCGTGGCTCGATCAAACTACCCGTAGAAGGAATAATGTTTGCTTGATGCTAGTGATGGCATGGTTGGCGTTAAGCCATGACCGTATGGATGAGGCTATATTATTGTGGCGCATTAATCACGTTAATTAGCGATTTCCCTAAGACACAGCACTTGCCGAATTCCATCAACGGCGTAGTCTACTTAAAGTGAAGAGACCAGAGGCAAGACCCACATAGCGTGGTCCGTGACCATCAAACAGCACTCGTCGTGGACACATACCACGCAGAGCCTTTATGGCTGGCTGCAGGTCAAGGCATGGAGGGGGGTGTATGCGAAATGGCAAACCACCGTTTAACATTCTTTGGGATAGCGCTCTCTATATTAGCAAATGACTCGAGGTCAAGGAGTCAATATAGCCTTTAATTAAATGAAATTCATTTAGTCGCTAACGCACAATCGCGTCGGCACTAGAACTACGCGGAGAATCTCATTGAGGTAATCGATATCTTCGAAACCAAGACCACAACGTATGGTTCTCATCAAATATATCTGGTATTGGGCGAGAAGGTACATTCATGAAAAAAGATGATAGTGCTCGATTTTTGTTTTTATAAACAGACGGCTGAAAGATCGACCAGCCTGGGACCTACTCCATCAGAAGATACCCTGCTTGAGCTAGACGAAATGTCAACGGCAGAGCTTGCAACACTGTTAAGCCAGCAGCATAGACGATATAGTCGTCATTTAACCTATATAAGCTTTTGACTTCCCAAAACTAATCGTTATAATTACCTTGGGAGACAATTAGATGGCAATCTATGCACAAAGTGTTAATCCTAAGAATTTATTAGATCCGAAGTCTTTATTCATTAAGCAATATGAAGGTGTAGATGACAAAAAGGCCTTTGGCAACCTCAGCTACCTTATGTGCACGTCATGAAATCATATTGGTCCATGTGATCCAACACTGCATGAAAAGCAGAAAACTTCAATAATAAAGCAACGTGACGACGCTGATGCATTCTTTCGTGCGTATCGAGAGGTGAAAATGTTTAGAAATCAAGTCTTCTCACCCCCTGCCAACTTTATTGCTCAGAACGCCAAATGGCAAGTGACGCATCTTACATGCTCACGATAATTCTAATGTGTCAATAATCTCCACACACTCATTGATTGGAAGAAAGGATGTGCAGGCAAAATTACATGGCGGAATGTACATTGTACAGACTGCTCGACTTGGCCGACGCACACACCATCGACCACAGTCAGCACTTCGTGCGGTGTGCTGATTGGCTCTTCATGCCTTACGGGCTGTTAAGCGTGCTTACGATGTTTTAAATTTTTATAACGCAGTTATTTAAACCCCAGAGAACGTATGCACAGACATTCTTCGATGACATTCATGTCCAAAGACGTGCAAGGTATGGCAAGACAAACGCAAACAATCCTATTCCCCACCTGCAAGCTGCCTGCGCTCGAACGGGCTTAACGTTAATGCAAATAAGTGCATTTTTGACATAAAACATGTACCTTTTCAAGATTATTGAGAAACATGACCTTCAAAGAAAGAACAAGACCATTGTGATTACCCTTTTGAGCGAGAAAGACTTTAGGAGGTGGCTTCGCTTGACCAATCAATTACACGAGTACCGGGGGAAAATGCAAATTTAGCTAGGTCACCTCTCGGTATTTGCAAGCAGGCCACATATTACGTTTGAATATTAAAAACTCAGAGGCATTTGACATGATATAGCCGCCAATTATTGCCTTGTAGAATTCAGAATTACAGGTCAGTGTTGGCTATTTCGCCTTTTGCAATCAGAATCGCACAGATGTCAGGGGGGGAGGGAGGTTCTGTGAGATTGCGTTTGAATGTTAAGGCTTTTAAAAAGTTACCTGCGATAAAGTATCTTATTGCCGAGTCTAGGACTCATGTGCAACGATCTGCTCCATGGTTGATCTTCACGGACCATGCATCACCACGCACTGCGACATAGCTGCCTCGCTTATCGCAGAGAATTGCCAGCCGATGTGTTTCGGGCGTCGCTTTGATTTATAGCTAGCTCGTGTAAAACTACCAACCTTGTCTGTATTGGATCTACCCGCTGCGCGTACGCACGAAATGACATGCGCATAGCTCTGTTTAAGACCCGGGAGAGCGATTAGTCGGAAGCCGCAATTGAATATTGTTGGTGCAAAGACTACATCGGATCTCAATGAAAGCCAAATGGAATTTGAGCAAGCAATAGACCATGTGTAAGATAGTGGTGAAAGCTTAAGAGATTGTGTCCATGAAAAGGCTTACAGAACACCTCTTGGTGGGTAATTTGGCCGAGGAAGTGTGTATATTAATGGGTCTGCACGTACGTGTGCACGTAAAAGACAAAAATACTTTTTCAGGTCGTTGTGCAATCAGACGTTGTAGCCAATGAGGACTGTCAGCCTACTTGTCTCGTATGCGTGTCAAAGACGTCGATAATTATGCTCAAAATTGTTTACGACAAAACTTTCCGTGAGTTCTCATGGCGAGAATGTCGCTTCCACTTTGTACGATACTGGAATTGACCCTGTCGACGACGCGGCGTAAGAATACACTCCATGATGTAGTGGTTCTTGTCCTTTAAGTCAAGAAGAGGGAAAAGAGATCGGTAACCTGGCATCATGTGGCGCACTGAGAGGTCTTTGCTATAGTGTCATTCGCAAATTTCGCGAATGCAACTTGCCGAACTTCGCTGTCTGTGCCAAGAGATGCAAGACTTCAACTTCTCTAGGTCTGCTCCGACCAGTTCTCGAGCCATGAGCGAGTAATCGCAACCTCCATGAGCAAGTCGCTCGACTTGTTTCCCTCATAAAAATATTATGGCACTCCGAGCCTACAACCCAACTGATCGAACTACCGTGGCATATAAGCTTCCGTGTCCACCAGGCCTGCGTCATAATACGGCTCAACTTAGCCTTTATAAAACGCAGAGTGCTTTTATCCTTTATGCAAGCTCAAAGCGTATACGCTGAGTCTCTTTTTGCTGTAAACTTAGATGGTCCAATGAAGCGCGGGCACAATTTAGCCTCATTGACAGCAGTAACCGCATTCGTAGGTAGGCTTTTCAGCTATCAATTATTACGGGAATACTTCAATCTTAATATTCGTGTTCTTACTATTTCCTTTTAACCAGACCTTTTATAGTCTCTTGCCTTTCGGCCAATGTGTTTAGGACGAGTCTTAAGTTTTGGACCTGCTTGCGCATTGTGGAGGGCTGACATCGATAAGTCGCTCTTCTATATCCTTTATCAGGCCTAGAAATACAACGTGATGGAGCTAGCGAAGCGCGAAGGCTGGCTACTTCATTCACGTAAATCGCGACCGTTGATGTTGCTGGGTGTTTCCTTTTAAAAGCACTATTGCACTCAATTGATGATATCAAAAGCAAAGAGCTAGGAAACAACCTAAATCTGAGCCAAGGACATCGGAGGAGATTGTGGGTATGGCCGACGGACCTTTAAGCTTGCAAACATACTTTGAAGCTGTTGTGTAGCAATAATAGCAGTTATTGTGAATGGCTACTAATTCGATGACACGGTTTTCTTTGTTGATTTTTCAGAAGGTTTTTGTAATAAATATTCATTTATTGGTAATGCGATGCGTTTATATACTGTATATCTGGATCCGCACTTAAGTCATAGTACAAAGAGATTTGCTTAAGCATCGAAAAACGGATACTAATTCTATGTCATTGTAACTCGTATACATGTATTACTCTACTTTTTTTCCGACGGCGGCAAAGAGCAGCTGCCGTCTCCAGTGATTATCGACTTTAGTTTGCAATAGGGGTAGCACGAGGATTTATAGCGATGGCGTCGGACGATATGGAGAAGAAGCTCGATATGTCATTAGACCAGATCGTGCAAGACCGTAAAACGAACGCGACTGGTAACACTACTGCCACCGTCGGCAAAGCAAAGAGCACGTAGGTGGAGGGGTAACGTGACTCTGTCGGCAGCGAAGGAATAAGCTGATGGGTGCTGCATTGTTTCGTAGAAAACGTGCCGAGCGCATCGCGCAGTCCAGTCCATATCAATCCCGACAGGGCCATAACGGTATGAAGCGAAGAGGGCGTACGGTGAGGCGAAGGATTGAGAGACGTGTTGGGTATTGTAGGGGAAGGCGAAGACGTGAAAATGGATCAAACGGCACCTGTGGGCTGTCGTGTCTACGTGGGTAATTTATCCTGGAGCATAAAGTCTCAAGACCTTAAGGAACATATGCAAGTGGCTGGACCTGTGGAGTCTGCTACGGTGCTAGAGTGGAACGGGCGCTCAAAGGTGCGGTGGGGAGGCTGATCCCGTGTAGATTGGCAATAATGAGGCTATACTGTACCGATAGGGATGCGGTATCATCACGTACGCAACGGAGGAGGCAGCACAGGAAGCTATTGCCACGCTTAACGACACGGAGTTAGGTGGGCGCAAAATTTTCGTCCGTGAAGACCGTGAGGCGCAGTCTGTTGCGGCAGCTAAACCTAAGCGTGGTTTCCGCGTGTACGTCGGTAATCTTTCGTGGACCGTTAAGTGGCAGGATCTTAAGGATCACATGAAAAAGGCGGGCACGGTTGTTCATGCTGACGGTAAGACTCAATTTATCGCATATAGCTCTGAAGCGGGATTTATAATTTAGCGCTGTTTTCTTAGTGCTGGAACTAGCAAATGGGCGCTCGAAGGGCTGCGGTTTGGTGGAGTACTCTACGCCGGAAGAGGCTGCAACAGCCATTGCAGAATTGAACAACACCGAGTTAGAAGGTCGACTCATTTTCGTCCGCGAGGATAGAGAACCTGAGGGTGGTAGCATTAATAAGTTTGCTAAACGCACCAATGCTACCCCGCGTGGGAGCGGAGAGGGTCGCCAGCTTTACGTTGGCAATGTGAGTGGACCTCGGTGTTGGTCGATTTCGTTGATCTCAATGCTCACGCTAAATTTTGTCACGTATAGCTGCCGTGGGACACGAATTGGCAGCAGCTAAAAGACTTGTTTCGAAGTGTGGGTGAGGTGGAGCGTGCCGACATTGCTGAATACCCTGACGGACGCTCGCGTGGCTTTGGTATTATTCGATACACGACTGCTGCTGACGCGTGGCAAGCTATTGGTCCGTGGTTTCTGTCCGTGTGGTTCGTAGTATAGCGACTTACTTAACTTTATGCCTTATAGAACGCATGAACGGCATGGAAATAGAAGGCCGACTGATTGAAGTGCGCCTGGACAAAAAGGAATAGTGGACAGGCACACCGGCAAGAGCTCACGATGATTAGGATCCTAGCAAAGTGTGCAAATAGTTTCTAACTGAAATGAACAAACCAAAAGCTTCGTCGTGTAGTCGCTTACCGTGTTTGAATATGTCATTCTTGATCTACATAAACGTGTGGTAAATGTTGACAATTGCAAATCTATACTTTCTGGTGAACTGACGGACAAGCGCGCAATTCTTAACCTCAGTGGTTCAACGCGGAGGCGATAAGTGATCGCAGTGCTTCGATACTTGTTTGGACCTCCACTAAATTAAACTCACTTTGTTCTCGATCTGACGTGATCTGGCCTAAACTGCCGGCAGCTTCTTCCAAATGCTGGCATAAGTTGCTGAAAGTCACACACACGAGGTGAAACATAAGACATCTAGCAACAGCTTAATCTCAAAACAGCCTCACGCTAATAAATCCGGTGCAGCCGACTCCAAAGAATCTCCTGCTTCATGCAGTGTCATAGCAGTTGTAAGCCAAACAACCAGCAAACACACTATTCTACGAACCGTTGGCCGACGCCACTGTCGAAAGCCGCACAGTTTCTTTCGTGTCTATGTTCCTGTCAATTACTGATTCTTTCACTTTGCCGCATTCGCCGATATAGCTATTCACACCCACCGAAACTTGCTGTTTGTCTTCTTCAGCTCTAGCAATCGAGTCGTTTGGCTTGACGTTCAGCATGGCATTTGAGTGGATAAATCTCGACTCAGCTTTATAGCCCATTGTAAACACACTCAGGGAAGATGCAACCTGCTCATTTAAAGCCCCATTTTCTATGCTAGCCGCTTGAGGTAACTTACGGGGTACTGAAAATCCACATGTAAAAGAGCTCAGCGATGCACCAACTTCCACCCGCGGCATTCCATTCACCTGATCAATTTCTTCATCGCATTCTTTGCGAAGAGCCTTGTCTTTAAGGCCGTACCCGTTGACATAAAAGCTCAGTGAAGCAGCCACCTCCTCATCTACAGGAAACGGCTTCGCTGGATTCTCAATATTATTTTTTTGGAGAGCTTGGGAAACAGCGGCAACTTTATTGACCCTTTCACTAGCGTAAACAGACTTATCCAGGTCGGAAGCATCACTCACATTGCTCGAATTTACTGACGTGGCCACCTCTTCGATATTGGTGTTCGCAATGGTAAGCATAGTTTCATCAGTTGAAGTTTGATCGAGATCACCGCTACAAGTGGTTATAACCTCGACTATCTGAGACGTAACTGGTTCCTCGATAGTAAATCCAGTTGCAGAATATTTCTCAGATTGAAATACTGATGGTTCGGCCGCTTCGTTTTGATTTTGGTGTTCTTGGGGCGAGGGCGTATTAAATTCCGACTGACGTTTCATTGCCACTTTTAAGGGTGATTTTAGGAATCCTAGCTGACTCAGCCTCGTATTCATAATAGCGACCGCATTTGCGGTGTTAAGCTGTTTTTTGCGTTTTTCCAGGTGCTCACGCTCTAAAGCTAAGGACCTTGACATTGTTGTGTTTGTATCAAGCACCTTAATTGATAAACTCGTCAATTTATCTTTACCAGAAAATTGGTCATTACCGGGCATCACCGGCAGCACGCCGTTTAAATTAGAGTCTGCTTGAATGCCTCGCTGAATATTTGCACCACTGACCGAGTCATTTTGAAAATCGTCTTCGTTCAATGGCACTGGATTGACCTTCTTGTCTTCTTCTGATGACGGCAAAGTCATTTCTTTTTTTTGTGGCAAAAAGACAGCTTCGTTGACTACATTTATAGTTGGCCTTGCTGACGCTCTCGTTCGCATCCACTTTTCCATCGGAATAGCTGCATGGGGTCCAGGCACAGCGACCCTGCCTCCTTTCCACTGAGAGGATTTCTTTGAAACGATCTTAGGTGCTGCTTGATTTGCTTCGGACAAATTAGTGGTTTGAGCTCTGTGGAGAGTTGCCTTTGAGCGTGCAGGACTACTTAAGCCAACACCATTTTGTCCAAAATGTCTCGGGAGTGGAGGTGCTGGAGGTGGCATTGCCATTCTCTGAGAGTTAATATTTGTAACGCAAGGCACAGGCTGAAATTGCGTCACTCGTGGTAACCTTGCCTTTATTTCGGTCTGGATGTCATCAGCAAGTCGCCAAACAAATATACAACCATCACCGCTTGCCGAAAGTAAGCGACGACAGTCAGGTGTAAACTTTAGTGCCGTGATTACGTCACCATGACCAGCACCAACAGCTAGCACGTCTCCCGTCGTTAAGTCGATGAGGTGAATATTTCTTTCTGCAAGTGAGCCACTCATAGCAACGCAATAACTAGCAGGGCAAAGAGCAATGTGGCGTTGCTCTCCTACCAGATGCGTCTGTTGTTGCTCGTCAGTTCTGACACTTAACACTTCGAGTTTGTTGTTGCAACATGCCACAACAGTATCACGATCAGGAAGAAGGATCGTACCAAATATTTTGCCACCAATGCAAGAAAGCACTTTAGATTCCTTAACCCTTCCTTCTGCATCAAGTTCGGACTGCGATACAGTATTGTTGGCTCCACAACTAAACAAACGCTTTCCGTCACGGGATATTGAAACGTCTGTCACGGCAGCTGAATGAGGCTCTGCTGTGTTTAACACGAGATGGCCCCTCTGACAATCGTATAATTGAATTAATCGATCTTGTCCTCCAGATGCCATAAAAATTGTATTATCCTCATTCAAACTGCTGTAAGCAAGACAATTCACCATCGAGCTGTGAGCTTCAATTCGAAGGATAGATTTCTTGGTTTGCATGGGAACCACTATAATATTTCCTTCCTGGTCCCCAGCAGCGATCTCTTTCTGATCAGGACGAATGGCTACTGTTCTGAGTCCTTTGCTCCTTCCGTGGCCTTTCAATGGTGATTGTACAGAAGTATTCGAGTCATAAAAGGATGTTCCTCCTAATATGATGCAATTTGCGTCTTCAAACTCGCGCGCAATATCATTGTATATAACTCGCAGCATCTCTTGGCTGTGCGGATTTCTCCAAACCTCGTGCTCCAGCTGTTCAGCATCGTTAGACTCAAATCGAATCGACTTTGCTGAGCGTCGATGTAACTCCAAGTTCCAAAGACGAACAGTATTATCATCTGAGCAAGTCACAAATGTTCCAGTCGGTATATTGTCGACAGATGCATCACCTACAAACCCATCGTGGTCGTATACCAATTTTCCCTTCGTAGTGATACCACGAACGAAACCAGTGACTTGCAAATCTCGAATTCCTCCACTATGATAAAGAAACGAGCGTTGAATAGTCACAGTGTCTAAAGTAGAGATACCATAGATAAATATACTACGATCGCTGTAACATACAATCACGTGGGAGCCCGTAATTCGAGTAGCAATTACAGCTGGGTATCGGAATGGATCAGCTGGGTAAAGAATATTAGGTGACGCTAAATAAGGTTTTGATGGCTCATTAGCAGCTCCAAAAGCTGGAGGAAAGGGTAACGTAGCACAATACTCGAGTGTTGTAGGACTAAAGAGCCTAACAACTCCACTTGATCCACCAACCGCCACATAGGCTTCCGTAACTGAGATAGCATTTCCACATTTCGACTCCAGCGACACCAGTCGTTCCATGACACCGGAAGCACCAAAGCAGCATAAAATTCCGTCCAAAGTAACTGCAAAAGTTTTATGCTCACAGCCTCCATAACCGCACCCAACTCCAGTAAATGTCGATGATGATTTTGCATTCAAGACAGCGTCGCGGTGTTGCAACTCAGGCAAAGCCTTTGTACGGATCCCAGTCATTAAAAACGATCCGCTGTCGTCCAAGAACCAGTACTACGTTTCAAAATATGGCATTCAATCGCGTTAGAGCTTTTTTGATTGCCAATGATTCCGCCTCACCTTAAAGTGCTTCTCTCCAACTGTCACGAAGAATTTTCCGGCTCGACAAAAATCTACATCCAAGACTTTGTCTTCAACGAATGCACAACCTACCGCAGTGACCTCAAGGCGTCGTACCGCATCCTTGCGCTGGGGTTTGAGCTCCCACGCGTACAGATGTTGATCTTGCACAAGCCCTGCAGACACAAGAAAGTGTCCGTCCTGGCTAAAGGCCATACAGCCCACCCCGTATTCGTGCCGCTGCAATTCAGCGCAAAGCGTGCCATCCAAACCGTCCCATATTGTAATAGCTGGCTGATAGCCTTTTTCTCCAATAGCAAGAAATTGGCCACTGGGCGAAAAACACAGGCAAGAGACAGTCTTGTCGACGCGGTAGTAACGCACCTGCTTGTCGCGCCGTAGGTTATAAATTACCACGATGCAGCCCGCAGCATACGCGAGCTCTCCCGACGCAGAATTTACAGCAACTTGTGCGTTACTCAATGCCGTCAGACCTAAAACTCGCTCCAGGATAAGCCGCGAGCGCGGTGGCGGTAACACGATTTTATCCATAAACGGAAACTTGCTTTGTGAGATCGGCGTCGTTTCACGGTAGCGATCGATGATTGGCTTATATAATATGGTCTGGTCATTCACGCGAGGAAAAAGGTCAGAACGTGCCCATCAGCAACAATCATCTTCGACCAACGTGATGCTGCTACCTGTGTACAAGAAGGCTATCCTCCATGCTTATGTGCCATATCGTCGACTGCGGCGCGGCTCCGTCTTAATTGGCGTTGCAGTTTTGCTACTGATTTTTTTGCTGTTTTCATTGCTTTCTTGGAAAACGCTGGACCTCTCGCATGTCGCGACGAGACCGGCCGATGTCGTCATACCGCAGCCTGTGAACGACCCAGCGCCTATCATAGCGGACGGAGGCGTCGACATGGACGAAGATGCAAACTCCGAGGACCAAAACGAAACGAAAGAGGCTTTAGGTGCACCCGAGAGCGCGACGCACGCGCCATTAGTGCTGCGGTTGCTGCTACCACTGATCGCCGGTTTCTGCTTTGGCTTTTTGGGCTCTGTGCCTATAGCTGGTCCCACGTCTGCTATGGTACTTAAGCTCGGTATACAAGGAAAATATAGTGCTGGGCTGACCATTGCACTTGGTGGAGCCATTTCGGAGGCGGTATGAGAGAAAACAAGCTATGAAATTCGTTGTGCTGTAGAATAACAACTTGTTTCACGTTGTTAGACCTACGCAGGTATCGCATTTTGGGGATTTGGTAGCTTTTTAGCGGGCGCTAAATATTTGCTGCCAGCATCCAAGTACGTGGATGGCGGTGCAAAAAGTAATTACGACAGTGTCTAATCTACGTGGCGTTTGTGTGATGTGGTAGAGTGCTGGGAGCAATCATGTTTACATTGATTGGGTTCTTTTTTCTCAAAACAGACATGAAGCCATCTTTAGACCCTGACGTCGAAGCCTCTCATGGGAAGGGGGTGCGACGACTACATGGTGAAATGCTTAAAAACATTCTTATGGGTCTCACAATGTCCGGCATTAATCCGGCCCTGCTCGCATCCTACACGGGTGCCATTGCCTCTGGTGAGTATTTTGATGTGGAACAAATTGACACGATGATCGATTAAACTAGCATTTGCGTGACATGTATATAAAGTTTACGGCACCGGCATGCTCGAATTCACACTATTCCTCGCCGTTGTTTTTGCAGTCGGAGTTTGCTGCGGCGTTTCAACGTGGTTTTATCTGCTACTTACATTGCTGAAGAGCTACAAACACGTGCGTCCATTGCATTGTTAAAGATAAGATGCCTCTTACTGATTGTTGATGCCTTCGAATAGCGTCTGCAATCTCACACTATCGATTTAATTATGCGCGGTCTCGGTTGCTTTTTGCTGACACTTGGCTTGCTGTGTGCAAAGTCGTCGCTTGATTATTTTTGGTTGGCTTCGCCAGAGGCCAAGTAGGTATTTAAACTATACATACCAGCAGGCAGCAGATTATTCATGATTAAGCTATTTTTACGATGACACTTCTCTTGAATAAGTCACCTTTTGCAATTTTTATTCGTTTCGAAATTTTTTCATTAGGGATCTCAGCATCTCAACATATTGCTGAGGTAATTCGTCAATACTCTCTATCAGCTTAAACAGTTCGCGGACTTTTTCCATTTGATGGCTCTCAAAAAAGTCCAAAATAAGTGAGAAGCGAGTAGTTTGCGACAAAGCTTTCATGATGGATAGAGCAAAAATGGCTGACGCTTGGGCCTCTATGCCCATGTCTATAGGTTTTTGACGCCAAGAAGTTACAAGTACTTCAACAATTTCCGCCATTAAATCAGAATCAAGATCTGCCTTGAACATTTCGGCAAGTTTGTCGGGTGTGGTAACTTGTAGATATCTGGGCACATATAAAGTCACACTTGCGCACAAAACAAGAGCATCTACCGTACGTTAGCTTTGCTTCCGTTGTTTTAAGATATCGCTTCCAATTGCGGCAAAAATCAATCGCGGTTGCTGGTGGCGAATCTAGGCGTGGAGCTGCAGATTGGGACCATTGTCCGTTACCAGGTTTCTTTCGCGATAGGTCCTTCTTAAATGATATGTTTATTTTTCTGTCGACTCTGGAAAAATTACTCAGCTCTATCTGTGATACAGGTTTCAGGTCCGCACAAGCAACACGATTCTAGGCAAAAAATGTTATTCAGTTCCCAATAATTAGTAACAAGCGTCGAAGCGATGACCTTGAAGTCGTCATAGTTGGCAGCAGTATGAATGGCACGCTTTTTCATACTATCCGTGAGTTTATAGATTCGGTCATCCTCGAGAGCTTGAGCCAGCTCTAGCTGCAAAGCTGCCGTATCAAAGATGCCATGTTCAATGGATGTGAGTTGGTCTGCCGTCTTGTGCGCCATACGGTCGTTTCTTAAAATATCTTAGAGTGTTCCACATTTATCCGTGCTAAATCTGGTGCATGTAATAAATTTTCCGCACACAAAAATAGAAAAAGAAATTGAGGTCTCGGGTATCCACCACATTCTAATCGGCGTGCAAATTAAGGATTGATCAAATCGACTTTTTTCGCAATGGACCGTGGACGCAAAGCGATTCCCACTTTAAACAAGCACACGGATTCTAAGTACTATCAAAGGTGCCAGGATATCCATCGATCTAAGCTCTTTACCATCAAAAGTGCTATCGATAACAGCGAACCTCATCGCCCATCCCACTTGCGCAAAAATATGAAGAAGGAACAGATGAAGGAGGACCGCTATGCCGAGATTGAGCGGGGGAACCGCATTTTACTGGAGAAAATGTCGACAATTATGCAAGCAGAAAAGCTTGACAATAAGAATCAGTCCATTGCGTATGCTCACAGTCTCAACAAGGGCCAACGCAAGCGTGAGCTACAGCGAATTACATCCGAAAATCAAGCAATCTTGCGTCGAATTCAGATGCGGGAGCCCACATACGATCATTTACAGTGGGAGGAAGATGCAAAGAAAAACGAGCGGTACGCTGCCAACATACGCGAGTTCCCACCAAGTGACAGTCTCGAGCAGCTCGCAGATATGCGGGCTTATTCAATGGTTGGAAGTGGCAAAGACTACTACTAAGTAGTTTTTTTTTATAATATATACTACTGCTTACTACCAATATTGAGCACGAAATTTACAAGAGTTCAACAACAGCCTGCATAATCGCCGAGATTTGGCATGTCGCTTTACTTTCTCCAAATACAGCTAACAACTTGTCTCCCCAAGTCTCCATAGACTCAAATTCACTCTCAACCTCAGCAAGGTGAGGTCGTGTTTCCACTAGAAAACGTTGCAAAATATCGCGAGCCTTACCATCACGTTTTTCAAATTGGACCAAACACGAAGATGGACTTTCGTTAACGAATGACTGGATAAGTCGAATGCCAGTCATTAAGCGATTTAATTGCAGTTGCAAGTCCACTGGCTCCACGCCCACCGCCTTTTCAAGATCACCTCGAAACGATCTTAGCTTCTCGTCTGCTTTAGGCAGAAAGTTCGATTGAAATATTGCTTTGTTGTCTTCAAAAATCGGAAATGAGGTGAGGCTTTGCATTTTAAAAAACTAAACGCACAGGTTATAAAATATAGGCTCATCTACACGGGGTTTTCTTATCAAATAACGGCAACGTACCCGTTCTAGTGCCTGGATGAGCGAAAAGTTTTCAACAAGATCTCGACATGCTCGTTTAACGATAAGAATTCGTGTCAATAAGGTTGTGTTTACGCGATCAAACTCCATCTTATACAAAAACATGTCAATGCGTTCCTGCATTCCTGGAACTTGAAACAACAAGCAGAAAAAGTGTTCAGCTTTGCCGAGGGTTTTGATTGAGCCTTTGAAACTCTGAAGAGCTTGCTTTTCTTTCTCAGTCGGAAAAAACCGCTGAAGGCATCCCAGCAATGCTGGATTTACCAAACGCTCGTCCATTGTTACAATGTCGTTCACAATCTGCTCGTACTGATCGTGTATTTTAAAACTTGCGAGCGCAAGTGCAAGATTATTCGCACGTTTTGGTTCAATCAGTTGTATATTCCTGGACCGACCTCGAGGAGACGATGCTCGTGACTTTACAGAAGTTTACATCGTGAGATGTTATTTGCATACTAAGAGCAGCAGCCAATAGCATCAAAACTAACCTTCTCAAACGAGCTGCTGATAGCTCCATCATTTCTTCCTTCTAAAACTTTCTTTATTGGGTTCCTTGAACGAGGCGATGGAACGAAAACAGGTCGAGAAACTTAAAAAAAAATTAGACATGACGCTCTTCTATTCGCAGCAAGATAGAGTACATACCGTCTTGCGCTAAAGGGGCCGCTGTATCTATCAAAAGCTTTAGACCCGTTCGAGCTTCATATTTAGACGGCTTGTAAGATGACAATGGTTGTTGTTCTCCAGCAATAACGAGCTCAGCACTAACAGGTGTGAGCCGCATTTCTCTTTCTGATGATGGCGATTCTACAGATTGAGAGCTCGACGGCTGCCACTCCTCTCCAGTTGCTTGTTTGTCAAAACTTTTTTCTTTGGTGAGATTTATCGAAGCTGACTGTTGCTTTTCTACAAAAGGTGTCGTACAAGAAACTGTCGGTGAGTTGATAGGCGACACAAGAGCCGGTAGGGATTTTTGTTTTCGTGCTTCCGCCAAACGTAGCCGAATGATTGCGTCTGGAGCGAGCCCATCTTTTATTGAATCAGCATGCGTTTCTTGGATGGTGTAGCCATCACAAGGAGTTTTATCAAACGGGTTTTCCCACTGTGATACATTGGTTGATTTATTCACGTAGTATGGGTATCCGTCTTCAGTATAAAGTGTGTCCCAACGCGTCTCTCCTTGAAAGCAAGGAATATGACAGAGATATGAACTCGTGTTTCCATGATCCAATATCGGGTTAATTGGCACATCAATCATCGATATATCTCTATAATAAGCTTGTGGAGGCTGCACACAATGTAAAGCTCCTGTTTGCATATCATACTGAGAACGGTAAAAATTCTCTTGCTGATGATATTGTAAGGACTCCCTAGGAGGATATTGTGGGTCACTTTGAAATGAGTAACGTTTGTGAGGTCGAAAATGGTTGTTGGTAGGCTGTTCCGCCGCAGTCAATCTTTCGTTGTACGAGTGATATGCATCGTTGATTGGATTTTGGACAAAATCATGTAAATTAGCAGGCCACACCTGTGTATATTCTCTTGGCGATAGCAAATTTGCATGATGCCTTCTTGTTAAAGCGTCTCGAACCCGCTCACTCGGAGATAATGGCAGACGACTTATAGGACTTTCACGCGGCGCATAAGTGGACGATCGATGCAACGCTGCATGCATCTCATATTTATCTTGTTCATACTGCACACCCTTGTGTTGTACAGCAGTACCCCGTAAATTAGTATGGATATAAGCCGCTGACCGCTCAAGCAGCGTTGATGCCGCGTCGTTGCGAGAAGCAGAGGCATAATTGTCTTTCTCACCTGCCGAGCAATAGTTTAAAATTAATTTGGCACATAGTTGTTGGTGTTCGCGGACTGCTACGTCGTATGCACTTTCGTTATGAATATTGTAAGCGCAAACGTTGGCTGCACTCTCCAGCAACAATTTGACAACCGTCTCATTCCCTGATAGTGCTGCATAATGTAGTGCTGTGTCACCGTCTTGATCTCCTGAGTTTAAAACAGAGTCACCACCTACATCCAGCAAGTATGCCACACATTCTAAATTTCCATTTGCTACTGCGCAATGTAGTGGAGTACGACCAAATTCCTCTACGACGCAAATATCAGCACCATGGTGAAGCAACAATTGCAAGCACGCCAAATCCCCATGGCGTGCAGCTACGTGTAGGGGCGCATCATTATTGGGATCAATGTGGTTCACAATTTCTGAGTCCATGTCACTCTTCGCAGCTGTGGAAAGAAGTAGTCCAACGCAGTGAGCTTGAGAAGAATTAACAGCAACCTGTAGTGCTGTCTCTCCAAACTCTGGGTGAGGATCATTTTTCGCTCGCCAAGACAAGCAAAGCTCCACTAAATCGGCATTTCCTTGTCGACATGCTAGCATTAATAAAGTATCTCCAGTTCCACCTTCAAGCAAGTCGATAGGACATCCATCTTTAAGACACTCTACAATATCGTCAATTCTGTCATGGCGAGCAAGGTTAAATATTCGATTTCTCCAAACTGCTACCATACGCTTGTTGGGAGGAGTTGCAGCAATTAGCTTTTCACCCGTAACAATGTCTCGTTCTTGAGATACCAATGCAGACTGTTTGTAGCTTTCAATCGTGCGCGCTGACGTCAAACTCGAATCATTCAATGGCTTTGTTGCGAATATAAGCTCGCAAAGACTATCAACCCATATGTCTGCTTCCTCTTTGCTAGCGGCCACCAAATCCAACGTTCTTGCTCGCGTCACTAATGAGAAGCACTTTTGTTTCTCTTTGACTACATTGCTTTCGAATTGAGCCATAAAAGCAGCAGTCGTGTGGCCTTTTCGAATTTCTGTCACTTGAGCTAAATCAAACGAGCGCAAAACTTTTCTCTCGGTAGACTTTGAAAGCGTTGGATCTCCCCAGGTTATTTGCAAATGTGGTGGGTCTTCAACTCTTCTCACGACAACCCATTGGCGACGCGTTTCAGTAAGGCGGCCGATGATGTTGCGAGTGTGGTAGGGAACTTTATAAAACAGACCTCCATTCGAAAGTACGGCAGGAATCGACTTCAACTTTGTAATGTTTAACCGGCTATGTTGTTGGCTTGGAGCACCAGGCAACTCCAAAGAAGGGATCCCCAAAGTGGGCATGGTCAGCGTATCCAATATCTTCAGTTGGAGGTGAACTTGCCCAGCAGCAATTAGCCCTAAGTCATCGCTACTTTCGTCGTTCCGAAACAAAGTGTAATGCTGATCATAAAAAAGATCCCCCACTTTGTCCAAGGAAATATTTGTTTCACCCACCAATATCTTGCTGCCGGTTTTCACTGTCACGTGAAGAAGTTGTACTTCTTTTGAGTGCAATAGAGTGGTAAACTGCTGATTCCATTGTGCCTCACTACCGCCTTTTTTGTGTAATTCTGTTCGCATCATGTTTGACGCCCAAGTAGGAGAGGAAATACTATTTTGTGCAGATGACCCATCAAATAGCCTCATCTCGAGAAAGCATGATTGCGTGCCAAACTTTTCGGCTTTGAAAAGCCCTGTTGCTCCGAGAACATTTATTATCAGCACAAGTCGCTCCCGGTCGGTATGTCTTTGCTCAGCAATAGGTATTTCCAAAAGAACGGGCCTTGTCCTCAGTCCAGAAACTCCCGAAGATGCAGGAGCTACAAATACGCCATGACTTTGCACATTAAAATTGATAACAGGATTCAGCGTTGCAAATCCAGACTCACTATCTCCAGAGTGAATAACAACTTCTGACATCTCACCGTCTTCTGCTGCAAAATGTCGGTGCTCACGTCCTGATCGACCTCTGATTATTGACGAGCGATCAATAGACACCTCAATGTCTTCCCCTTCTTCAGTCAACAAATCTACGTCTCTTAACTGCCCTCCACTTACAGATTCGGCCTCCTTTTCTTCGTCAGCCGGTATTGAAAGATTTGTTTTCTCTGTTTCATCAGTTGCGATGATTTCTGTGATGTCGCTGAGCGCGTACTTTTGCTTTGTCGACGCGATTAAGGTCGCTCCCGTTATTCGATTAAGAAATCCTGTACGACGAGGCTTGTGAATGGACTTCTCCACAATCTGATAATGACCCAACTCGCCATCATTTTCGTCCGTTGAAAGCTCAAGGAACCGATTTTCGATGCAAGGCTTTGCAGTCATTCGAGAATGTTGCACCTGCGTATCCTCGATGGGTCTAGCAGCTCCCTCGGTAAAATACTTACCGATAACCATTCCATCCCTCGTTGATGCATCGCTCTCATCATTCAAAGCATACAGTGTTTCCTTTTGTGAAAACTTGGCGTCCTCTTTGTCGCCCACTTTGCTAGTCCCTATATCTGCCACTAATCCGAGGTCATCAAGCATGGGTCTGTCGTCATCTTCTTTGACCATTTAAATAAGCACCTTCGTCACTTAAATGTCGGCAGGGGCGCCAAGTACGTGGAAATGTGTACCTACTCCATAGAGCCCCCACAAATAGCTATTGCATAACGGGAGAGTAACTGCCGTTGTAAAAGTGATTTAGAATTGTACCTAGAATGCTACACTATGCAGTCTAGCAAATGGTAAGATATCATTTTAAAATGCCTTTTCGATGCGGAACATAGCATTGTCTATGCAAAACAACCTCGCTATTTCCTCGAATTGTGTTAATCTTAAATTCACAACGTTTAAAGGTCGATCATTCTCGAGCAACAACGTTAAGGCTTGCCTCTTACTTCATCATCTTCTTGAACTCGTCGTACAACACCAAAACAATGGCACCACCCGTTCCACGCAGGACATTAGAGCCAGCGCCCTTGAAAAAGGCGCCTGAGCCTTCATTCTTGGCGATTTTCATGGCGCAATCAAGCGTAGACGTGTATAGAATGTCCTTACGGCCAGCCTGCATCATCATGCGACGACGCACAGTATCAAAGGGGTACGAGATTATACCAGCCATAGTGGTTACAGTCTGGGCCACCATCCACTTCTGCCACACGGGGGCATTCTTGGGGTCGCGCAGTGCAATGTCACGCAAAGTGTCGTAACCACCGAAGAAAGCGGCGCGATACACGATGATACCACCAACCGACACGCCAAAGCCCTGGTATAAACCACTGATGCCGTCCGACTTGTAAATCGTGCTGACGCAGTTCACCAAACCGGTGTACATGCGCGACTTACCCTTGCCAACATCAGCACCAAGGCGAGTACGAGCAAAGTCAAGAGGATACACAAATAGCAGCGACGTCGCACCGGCGGCACCACCCGAAGCAAGGTTACCCAAGAAAAAGCGCCAGAACTGGTCCTTCGTCACGCCATCCATGAACAGCTTTTTAAACTTGTCCTTGAAAGCAAAGTTTAAAGCCTGCGTTGGAAAGTAGCGAATGACGTTGGCGAGGTTTCCACGCCACAGCGAGCTGACACCCTGTTCCTTTGACACGCGCACAAAGCAGTCCACGATGCCTTTGTACTGGTCCTCGGGCTTAATCTGCGACGATGCGGCCTGCACCTGTAGCAGCAATTTGACACGCTCGATGGGGGCCACGACCGTTTTAGAGATACCACCAGCAACACCACCAGCAGCCAGATCCATGAGGAACGATACAGCGCCTCCCTTTTTTTCAGAGGTCGCAGCAGGCTTATATTGAGTAAGGACGCTCATCTTTAAAGCTTCAAAAGTTCTGGTGCTTGGGCAATGCGGAGAAAAATCCTAAATGACCTTAGAGTGTGGGGGGCCTCTGCTCCGCCACACACTTCTATTACGTTGGACGCGCCCTATAGCTGGGGTATGCTTTAATTGGCCAAAACGCGGCGTATTTGAACGAGTGGTACGCATTTAGTACACAAATATAGATAGCAAGCATTATGTGAAATTGTTATACGCGGCTGAAAGTCGCTATCTATAGCGCTGCTGCTTTTATTACACGCTCGGCTAAAGCTTATAGAATTAGACAGTGGCAGTTTAGTAAACTCTCTCTGTACTTTACGAGCGTCCTTTTCCTCCAGACTGTCCCATCACGTCAATTATACTTCTGGTAAGGAAGTGGTGTCGAAAACAATCTCACCAGCTTGTCCTATCAACCCAAACTCTTGATGATACAATGTGTAAGCGCTTCTTTGGCAGCTGCTATTAAGGGCGCTGAAATTTAATTTGCGTAACCTAGCAGCGGAAAGCTCGAGTTGACTGAAGAAACAGCGGGGCTGCCATGACCTTAATACTTAGAGAAAACGTGTATTCTAGTTTCCGACCTTCTTCTTGCCTGATCGCTATCGACTTCAAAAGTTCGTGTAATACATTACATTTGAAAAATTGAATTAAACTTTGTTCAGAAATAAAATATCCTTAGACATCGGAGTAAACATCTTACAATCAATATCAAGCACAGCAATCCCTACTAATAACACGTGACCTATTCACACAATATGTCAATGCCACCAACTACGCTAGTTTTGAACAGCCCCATTACACTCTTCCATCAAACAGGTGGACTCTTTCGTGCAAGTCAAAAAAAATTCGAAGGTTTCTAACTATCTGACATCACCATCGTGACTTGTGTCGCTTCTCAAAAGCCTTCAATCAACCTTCCCAGCTCGTTCTAACACACAGACCTCCGGGGTCAATCGACTATGTGTCTAGTGCTTCGTCAGGGTCTAGAATTTACAGAATTATTAAGACACGAGCCAAGCTCGCTGTATCCGAATGAGATCAGCACAAGTGCGCTATGTCGTTGAATGACGATTCCATCGCTCGTATATCACACTCGTGCCGCGTGCATAGGATACTTTCTATCGATAGTGAATAAAGCTCATTAATCATGATTGACTATGACCCGCCAGTCTCTGCATCAGAGGATAAAAGAGAGTGGGTGCTTACCTCGAAGAAATCCGAGCCTTTTAGTAATCATATCACCAAGCCGAGCAGTCAGATGAAACCCTTAAAAAGACTACATACTCCGCGCTCGTGTCGCACAATGCATGCTCGTGTGTAACCATTATTATTAGGGCACATCCCACGCAATCTGTGCCAAGAGTACGAAGTGCTGTCTAAGTAAGTTGGATCTTATTTGCTTACAGATGCGCAGATGGGCTTAAGCATTATGACTGATGAGACGCTCGAGTGCGAAGTGAAATTACAGCGGAATGAGTACAAGAAAGGAGGCAAGCAATGAGTGTGTGCTAAAGGAGCCGGCGCTAATGAGATGTTACGTCGGTGCATTGGTAGTTAAGCCCCAATGAATGCTAAGCACGAGGCACACGCATCTCTAAAGATAGACTGCTAGGTCCGCCAAAGTTTTCCTATGCGGATTATCAGCGGCTAATTAATGCGAGGCGCTAGTGCTGCAAACCGTCCCGGTGGCAACATCCTCGTAAGACGTCTTGAGATGAGAAATAATTTTAAACTGCTGGATACAACATAATAAAAATGCTAAGCTTTCTGCTCAGACTTCGCAATAGCTACCGTGAAAGTGATGTGCGTGCTAAGCAACACCTTTAGGATGAGTTTGCTCATCTGAAGTCTCATCGCGGATTGTCGGCTGGCTGTTGTCTTGCGCCTTATAATTTACAACATCATGCTACCGTGACTACGACCACAAGATGAGCCCTTCCCATGGCCGTGACGCCTTCAACCCTAGAGATGGAGAGTATAGTCCTGTCAAAGTTTCGGTCTTTTTGATCAAAAGCTTCTACAACCTTGCAGAACTAAATCCGCAAACTGTTACGAGCTATCGAAACTCCTACTTCACATGATACGAGATTAGATCCTGGTAGCGCCTCCGCACAGAGCTTCACGCCACGTGGTAATGGTTATTGCCCTTTTCTTCGAGATGAGGGGAAGAGGAACGATTTTCCAGATATATGCATCGCACTGACGCTACTTCACTATGATGTCGTTCGTAATCGAAGTCCAGTGGACAAAACCCAAGAGCTGGCGTACCATACTGCTGACCGCCTCGACTGTATTTGCCACGACATGCACTGTGTGGCACAGCTCCGAGATCTCTGGATCTTGTCCAACCACTTCTTAAAACAAACGTTGTGGACTCCGTGCCAAGGTCAAATACTGGCCAAGCTGATGGTTTGTCCTCCCGTGCTTCTGCCGGCGTATAGCCCAAAACCAACGTATCCGCGCTCTTCTGACCCGGGTCATAATAGCAAACCCATGGTAGTGTTCGTATTGTCTGATTAATGACAAGAGTATACGCTAAATATTTTAATGCTATGACCTTGAATGATTTAATGAAGCGAGAGGCGGAGTTCACTAACTTCATTTGTAAGTAGTCTTTAGGATATAAAATTTTGCATTTCCAGCTTGTTATATTTTTCTCTTTCAGTCACATTTTTTTAAAGTATTTCGCTCTTATTCAGTATGCCGCGTAAGGGTCTTCAATCACAAAACACAAAGGATTTGACTTGCTTGCGCCTTGTGGGAGGATTGATATCACTAAACCGCTCGTTCAATCCTCCGCATCGAGCCTAGAGCCACAATGTGGTGGAGCTAGCGAATAATGAGAGCTGGCAATCTTGATTCCGTAGAACAGTGTACAGCACGCTGAGACACAGACTGTATTGCCCAATGTGAGCTCTACGAGTGAGAGAACGGTGATTGAACGCATAAGGGCATCCGTGCACACACTGTTCGAAAGGTTTTCGAAGACGCGATCCACTCGCTCTGTCTGACCGCCGGTCTGCAGATGGTCCGTTATGGACATGACTAGCCCAATTTAACACACATCGACAACTCTTATTCACAATGAGCCCGCAAAGAGGTCTTGTTCCGAGAAAAATGACTCTGGTTGTCTGTGTTCTCTTGATGCACGATTATAGAACAGCACTGCTTCTTTAGACGAAGTTGGTATTCATCAGCTCGCCTCGCTCGATATTGTAAAATCGCGTGGTCTATTAAGCTGCCGTAGAGCGTTTTAAGTAAAAAGGAAAAGGAAGAGGAAAAGAAAAAGAGGTTGCCCATGTCAGGATTACGCAAGTTGGTTGAAGCTGCTAAATGAGCCATTGAGCCTAATCAATCAGCAAAAACCTTGCATTAGTCATTAGTGTTGAATGCAAAACTTGGATTTCCTAAAAGCACCAAACAGGTCGTGCATGTGGCTGCAGCGAGTAGATTGTAGCCTTATCGAAAGCATTTTCTGGGATGCAGATGGAAGTACCAGAGTAAGTCAGAGTGGATGGAGTGCATCCGCTTCAAGACGAAGAGCAGTCAACAGCATTATTAGCTGGAGGCTGGTTCGAATATTGCTCGAGGATACAAACGACTGCGCGGTCGACGAGGACAAGTTGCCACTCTACGGTCCACAAGGGGAGAAAATAAATTGCAAGCGTTAACAAAGCACGAAATTGGCTACATTCGAGATGGATTTTGCGGTAAGGTATCTTGAATTATAATAATACGAATAGGGACACTGGGTTTTAGGAAAAGGGACATACCTTTCAACAGATCCAGGCGTACTTTTATTGTTGCGGCATGTGCACGCGCGTACTACTTTATGTGAGACTATGTGTAAATCTAAAGAAAAAGGCTACCCAGAGCTTAAAAACGTGCTTAGGTCTTATACAGGCGACTAACCGTTTTGGTACATTGGAATGGGTCATCTCACAAAGGAATACAGAGCCCACAGTACGTGAGAACTATTAAAAAGGTACGTAGTGAATTAGACGAGTGAGACAAGAGTTGCTCGCACAATCGATAAAAGAAATGAGTAATGTGGAAATTGTCGCTTTGAAGCTAGCAAAATATCCGTATTAGGTTTCTTGTATGATTTTGGCGCTTAATAGCATTATATGGCAAATCAACAATATTTTATTACACTTTTATCCAGAAAACTGCGCAGCTAATGGAGTCTATCTTACTTAATCGCTAAATTTACAGGCAAAAAAATAAGTGAGATATTAACGCGAAAGTTGCTTTAAAGACGACCAATTAGCGTGATCTTATTTTAACACATTTAAGATGCTTGATCTCGCTGGGTGGAGTTACATGTTGCTGGTATAGTAGGAGTTCGTTGGATGGACAGTTATTGGCTGTATCTGAGAGAGTCCAAACGTGTTCATCAAGTCCAGTAGATGCCGCCGCTGAAGTCCGGAGAGGTTGAGCGTTTCATGAAGAAACTCTTGATGGTAGCTTTCAACGTGGAGTATCACTTCCACCTTGATTCGGGCTTGAATGTCGACCGGGCTGGCCGAGAGCTCACGGAAACAAATTTCGTTCCAATGCATCTACAACGTTAAATTACAGTCCGTTCACACATAAATGTAGCCGTATCGAGACTCGGCCGAATGTGCAGGTTCGACAGTTTCGGCTCCAACACGAGCTTGGTCGACAAAAGCTCTTCTTAAGTATTGAGCTAATTTTTCCAGATGTTAGCCGCAAATTCAAGATAAAAAAAGGCAGAGCGGTCTCAAGTACACCGCAGCCATGGAGGCACAGAAAGTAAATTAGTTAAGGATGCCGAAGCGGTTATTGAGGTATAGTTAGCTGTACTGGAGCCCTTTGAATATGTCCGAGCAGACCTGGCGCACATGTCTCAGTTCCACCGTGAGCGGGGAGGACCTCTTCCCACACCAAGGCGGGTCAGCAGCAAGTCCGGAGCTTGGTAGCTGGATATAGCGTTTTGAATTGGACTCACACTAAATTTCCTCGTCCACATCAGAGGTGTCAGAAACCCATGCGTGAAATGCCGCGTCGTGTTGCACCGCTCGGATTGGCCTAATCTGGTATTTGGTGAGCAAGCTTAAGCGTCTATCAGCTTCGTGCAAGAATTCGGAATAGATTTGTACGTTGAAATCCCATCCAGAAGCAAGTTGGCTAAGAAATCTCGATAGCTTTTCTGCCGTCACCGGTATCTCACAAACTTAAAACCGATCCATAGGACGAAGGATACCTTTGCTGGTCAAAAGGGTAATCAATTCTAGTGGGTGTAAGGATCCCGCCAACGTACGGCCTTGATCGCGCTAGGTAATATCCGCGTTGTCCAATACTGCTGTTGTAAGCTTGTCGAACTTGCCTTAAAGAAAAGCGGCCTTCGCTCAAAAACGAATATGATACGAGAAGAGCACAAAGTGCCAATGGGCTCGCAAAGCTGCCCGGCAAGTACACCGTCGGGAGACCACGTACTTCGGGCTGGTAGTCACGGGTCCGTATTGTATGTCGAAACTGTTCTCCATGGGGCTACTGCTTGGTGAAATAGACGGAGAACTGGGGCTGCCTAAGTGGGAATGGCCTTCTCTAGGGTAGTTTTCAGCTAAGATCGTCTTGCAGATCATGTGCAGCTGAAGGCTACGGATCATATCGGAAGGGGAGTGAGATCAAGTCCAACTTTGTGCGGAGAAAGACACCACCAGGTCTTAAATAGAGTGTTGAAGGCCTTGAGCCGGCAAAGAAAATGCAAAAAGAAATTTACAAGCTGGTCTTAAAATCCAGCTGAGGGGACATGGCAGAAGCTAGCCGGATACCACGCTTTCGGCAAAATATTTGCTGAAGTATCAACACTTGCCCACGAAGGGTAAAGCCGTAGAAAACACTCAATTTCCAGCATCACTTAGTGTTGGGTCGTATAGTATACTGTACAGTCTTGAGCGTCGTGAACTCCCAGCCATAATCACTTCCAGCTCGGCCAAGAACTGGGGGGAAATGCTCATTCTCAGCCAATCGAGGATGAAAAGAGAGAATCACAGCCTTGTCTTTGTTGTGGCGCATTTATGAAGCCACAAGAAGTTTTCAACTTGGCTGAGAAAAAACCAAACTTGGTGTGCTTGGGACTGGTAAGGATTTCAGTACATTTATCGGCAAAGTTAATCGCTGAGTGTGGCGTACTCCTTCTGGGTAATCCGCATTCCTTCAATTAAACCCTCAACAAAATCAACAAAGTCTTAACCAAGAGCACAAACGGTGCAGGAGAGAGAGAGGGTCTTCTCGTCGAAATTTCACACCAACTTCGAACGGACTTAATGGTCAACCGTTAAAAACGAGCAATACCAGAATACCTGGAGATAGGACCCAGTCCATCGCCTAAACTTGTTTTCAAATCCAAAGTGCGACAAAACCATGCCAAGTGCTTCTCAAACGACATTACTGAACACCTTGGCGAAGCGAGTAAGATTTTTCCCGCCGGTTAGCAACGCTTGTTAAGCAGTTGGAATAAGGCCTGATATCCTAGGTGTGCGTGGTGGTTACCCTCTTCAAAACAAACGCGTATTGATTTATATGTAAGAGGCTGTTCAGTATTGATCCAGTGCGATGAGCTAGAATTTGAGGTCCCAGCTCTGTATCCATATGCAGGAGCGCGATTAGTTGGTTGTTGCCAGAAACCTTGCAGTTCTCTTTCTTGCATAGCAACGAGACTCGAGCACGTCGTTAAATTTGGTCATCCGACCGAGTTGAAGCTGGGCCGCGTACTGTGTCCAAACGCCTTGAACGGGGAGCACTAAACACCAGATCGCGTTGAGAAGGACTTGCAAGTTTGTTCGAATTCTTCAGCTGACTTCACTGCGATGGGCGTCTTGTGGGAAAATCGGGGCGGCCGAAAAAAGTACCTAGAGCAATGTTCAGACTATTGCCCAAGTCAAACTTTTGCTTGGCCGAGTAGTGGTCTTGCTCATCGAGTTTTTCGTAGGCTTAGCCCTGGCGACCGCAAGTTGTTTGGTGAGGTCTTGGAATCCCGAGAATGTTTTGGCGCATTCAACTTAAGGAGGAATGTTTGAGCGTCCCTAGGCGCACATTTTCCTTGAAAAAAAGTCTTCCAAGGAAGATCGATTAGGGTCGTAGAGGTCCGTGCTGGGGCTCCAAAAGAAATCAGCAAGCTTACAAAGTGAGTTTTGTAGATATTCTTGGGTTTTCGGTGGCTGATTGACCCAAGTTAAATGACACGAGAAGGAGGCTTGTAGCAGGAAGTGCCAAATCGAAATAAAATCTTAGCATAGTCTTTTCTAGCTGCTAAGCCTAGGAAAGTCATGGTGTATGTCTTGGTCTGCCCAGTAAAAGAGTATGAAACTGAACAAGACGTAGTCGATTGGGAGTAGTAAAATTCGAACGTCCGGATGCTTAAGGCGCCAGGCATCGACCGAGTGCAAGGTTGTCATCCGATCCAACAATAATTATGATCTTGTTTTGCTTGGTCTACTTGACTTGGAAAAATGAAAAAGGCGGAGTTGCTTTACGGTCACATCTGCGTCCTGTCTATCAATTTAGAAAAGCACTGACGCAAACGCTTTCTGTGGCTGTTGCGTCTTTCAATGGCAACAACCGCCTGACGTCCCCGATACAAAACCTTCACCATCCTTTGACCATTGCGGACGGTATGCAGAGCCCTCGGAATCGGTACGACCACGGCCCTTCATGGCAAACATGGTGCGCGGTCGCAACGAAATGTTGCTATTGTGGTTGCTACTACTGCTACTGCTGACGTCATTGCTGACCGTTGGGGGCTTGTTACTTCTTGCTTCACTGGGAGTCGTATTTTGCGAATGTTTCTTGCGAGTTTTCGTAGTTATCGTAACGAAATCGTCGTCAATAGGCCCCGGTTGCAATAACGTTGTCATTGTCTCTGCTTTACTTTCGCCTACAGAACACTCTACAAAGAATGAGCAACCAATTTCCTTTTCCTTTTCGGGTTAACGAGCTTAATGTGTTACGAAACTTTTGTGAAAGTGTGGGAGAGGGCTAAAAAAATAACCACTGGCTGGCTGAACCAGAGCACAGATCACATATATGTAGGTCACGACGAAGTTCAGTGTGCTTCGTACAAGCAAATATCGGGGTGATAGTATTATAGAGGAGACATACTGGCGTGTGACGTCGTGGAGATTGCGTATGGGGCAGGAAGGAGGGAGTAGCAAGCCCACCACTCCGTTGTGTCCCGTAAAGTTATTCATGTTGTCTTGCGACCAAAAGCTCAAATTCAGCTGCGAAGCCAAACTTTAGTGGTGTTTTAGTCGTTTAAAGCTTCTATAGCCGTAAGCTTTATCTCCTGCAACTCCTCGATGAGATATTTGTCTGTAACTTTTTTTTGAGTACGTTAATTAGCCTTTTTCAAACCATTCGCGGTACAAGATTACCCCGTTAATGTCCACCGTCAGACATAGATGATCTGGACAAGAGGGGCCACTAAAGTAGCCTGGGCTTTAAGTACTAAACTATGGAGCGAAGGTCTGCCAGGGGAGGACCTGCCAAGATGCGTCCCAGGAAGTGCAACATCGTTATGTTGGCGAAGACTGTGTAATCGTATAGTAGTCAGAAAGGATGAGCTGCCCTTCCCGTGAGAATGCTATGCTTGAGCGGGTCCGTATAGGTACTGGTGCAAGAAATTGCATAGCCAATTCAGCCTCCACCAGTCGTAACTTGAGCCAGAACTGTGATTGATCCAGACACAGCTTTTTAAGCGCTGTCTGAGCATCGGAAACCTGCTGATCTGGGTAAAGCTTGGAAATCCGATCAAACAACAAGCATTACTCGTTCAGAGGACAAAACTGCACGGATACCTCGCGGATAACGGCATGCTCAAAGGCCTTTGCGCGACGGTGATGAAAGTTGTATTTCTCTATGATGTCAAGTAGAGCGCGGGCTGAGCTTGCACCAATGGTGTCATCCTATCTGGGTCGGTTGACAAGCAGAAGGACCCTTAAAAGTCAACGATAGTTGCACAAAAATTCTGAAGCGACATCTGTCTAACTTTACCTTGTTAGACCGTCGCATTCCGATTTTTCGTCATCTCCGATGGCCCCACGTATGAAGCTACGGATTGTGATGGGTTAGCCGATTTACGAAACTTTGGTCTGGTGGAATGGGTCAATCAAATTTTCACTTAGTCATTCATAGGAGTTAGCCGACGCAACCGTCGTGTACTCGTTCTGGGAGAGAGGGAGGCAGCGCAGAACTGCTGCTGGATCTGCAATAGTACCGAAGCCATAGTGTGCCTGTTTGTTGCAATAGGTGTGCAGTCCGTGGCTTGGGTTGCACCTACTGGGAAGACGTCAGTATTTCCGAAAGGCCAATCTGACGATGGGTTGGCTACAATCGCACAATACAGTTCATCCATAGAGCTACGTTGAGAAAAATAGCCGTCAGATGACTTGCTACTATTTCGATCTCTATCCGACTAGGAGACGTCGATTATTGCGTCCTTCTTGCTGGTGTCGCTCTTGTCATCAACTGCAGGCGGTATGCGAGCTTTTTCGTCTTAGTCAGTGCTTGGGGGCACAAATCCAGGCTAGCGAGCCTTGCGAAGTTTTGCTTGCTGCTTTTATAGTAAAAAGCGAAATGACGCTTTTGAAGGCGCGATCGCGGTGATGCAACACTGTGTAGCCTTGCCCAGAAAATTGGATTTGGCGGATTGAAATACGGTTGGTTAGCACCACCGCCGCTAGAGGTAACTTTTGGTTAAATATATCCGTCGACTGCGAGAGAAAATACCTCTAACTATATGAGCCGGTGTGATCAAAACCGGTGGTATGTTTTGGTGAACAACCAAGCAAAGACATTGCAGTCCGTTGCGCGTTGAAGGCCACGCAGTACTAATGAAAGTACTTTGAGTATGGTTGGACATCAAACTTGCGACCACATGTGAACACAAATTCTCCCCTCAATTTTGTACAAAGATCCGGTCGGTTCACTGAAAGCTTATATCAGCTGCGGGGACACAAAGTTTGCCAAAATTAATGCTTACGCGACGCTTTGTGTTAGCAAACCCAGCGAGTTTGTGATCTCGGTATATGAGAAGGCGACCGAGAGCTCCCCATCTGGGATCCGTAGAGCGGAAGTCCCTCGGGGAAAACCTGTTTCGGAACTCCTGCCAGGGCAGCGCAGCGTTTATCTTGTTTGTCCCAGTCGGGATTCAACAAAGCTGCCTCTGCCTTCTCAAAGATGCTTTTAGCAGGGCGCAAATATTTGGCCCGTGGCGCGGTGTTGGGCTATGCCTGGCGTCAAGCTTTGTCGCGTCGAAGGCTATTCATAACTGGAGGATACTGTGGAGCACAACCACTAATTGCGAATGCAGAGTGTATACTGCGTCTCTTGTGCCGGAGGACACGTACGCCAACACTTCTCGAAAGGTATCTCAACACTCGGACACCGTGAAAGTGCAGCCTACAAAGAACACTCGTTTTCCTCCACGTGAAAACAAAGCTTTTCGTTGACTCACGTCAGTACAGCCTAGCGTTCTGATATTTGAGTCGCACTAAGATGTATTTGCAGTGAATCCAGTGGATACCTTCTAATAGGACTCAGCGCGCTTAGCTCTGGTTATTAGCAGGGACGAACCTACAGTAAATTGTAAAACGCCTAACTGTCTGCATGACGCAAACTGCGAGGTCGGAGGTGAATACTCGGCCTCACGGTAAAAGGGCGGGCGGAGCGGGGCGACTTGACAACTGGTGAACCGGAGGAGCAAGCTTGGGCTTTCCTTTTTCCAATTGCGAATTAGCTGGCAAATTGCGGAATAGCATTCTGGAGCAGAGACAACGCGCTATGATGGCGTACCAATCGCAAGTCAATAAAACAGCTAAACGAATGGTGCAAATGCTAACTTGAGCACTGAGATTATACATTACGGTGTTCGCCAACGAAATTGAAATTAGTATGCAGAACGTCTGGCGTTATTCCTCAGTACGTTTATGAATCGCACTTCTGGTGTGTGCTTTTCTATTTATTTGGCTTACGGATTGGATGATCGCTTACTTTTGTAGCAAGGCTACCGCTTGGAAGCACTAGAAGACGAGATTGCGACTCGTGCCGAAGACGATACCGCATCCAATGAAAGATCCAGCACGCCCTTGATCAAGCAGTTAAGCACTACAGCGATCGAAGATGAGCCGATCGACACGACGAGCTCGTGACATCAAGGCGAGCAATTGATATTGACTATAATTATTTTGCGTGGATAAAAGCTAAGGCCCAAAGTTAGCATATGTGTGACATGGTCAATCTTGTTAGAAGAAACGGTAAATTAGCACGTGAAACTACCCGAGATTGTGGACACAAAAACAACCAGATCGCCATCTTTTATGAGTGACCGTAATTTGATTTACATTGATAAGGCTTTGGTGATAGCAAACTTAAAAGACGGCAAAGTTAACGATTCTAAATCACCGACATGACTTTTTGTTGCCGCACGAGATAAGGCCACACCCAGCGCGAATATCTGACTAATCAAAGTAGCTACGACAATCTATCATTGATTGATGAAGTGTGGACCTTGTTGACAAATAGCGGGCAAAAAAGTAACAGAGTGTGCCGCTTTTAGGCCAAAGTTCTTTTTAGAGTGAAGTGATCGAACAGCAACAATAAGACGGTCAATACAGAAAATAGAGAGAAAGAAGGACCCGCAGGCTGGCTATAAGAAGAGGCGATGTAGATTTAACAGCTCTGTATCGGGACGTATAAGGGTGAGTCAGACCCAGCAGATCAAGATCAATAGTGGAAGAATCACTTTATATCAACTTGAAAATAAAAAAGATGGAATTGTCGAGAAAATGCGGATTGCTAAATGACTCTTCGAAAGGGACATGCAGTGGTTGTGAAGCAAAGTAAGAAGCTACCCAAAATATAAAATCTTTTATCCGGTGGGAGGCAGAGCGTGCGCAAGAATGCGTCGAGGTGGATGTATGTGAGGGCTGCTACGAATGTAATTGTGGCATGTATCATGGCGACAGGCGTCTAAAGTTTGTGGAATGCATCATCTCAAATACCAAATATTAGCACTTCATTGCCGCGGAATTCGAAGACGGACGGATTAAAAGAATGAACAGATCGCAATCCAGGTATCGTTTTTTTAACAGGAGCCTCCCCTTTATCGACGCTTTATTCAATTTTATAAAAAACATTCAAATTAGCGCGTAATCGACGCTAAGCCAGGCGATCGGAAAATGCTAAGTGGATTTGTAGGCTCTTATTATCTTATCGTTTACAATATCAAACGACCTGACATCTTAAATGTCAAGAATTAGAGCCGAAATTTAAGCTTGTCCCGGGTGCGATCATTGAGCGACTCCCGAACGTGAGCCTCCATGTAAAGAATCCCCTACTACAAATTATACGTTCTATCAGAAGATCAAAGAGAAAATAACCAGCCTCGAGGCACAATGAAACGACGAAGAAATGAGCAAGCATTCAATTTAATTATGTCGGAGTGGCTGGAACCAGATCGCTATACGGAGCTATACATCCAGCAAGACTTTTAACCTGAGCGATTCGGGTAGCATCTCTGTTTGAGGACTACCTGCCAGTGAGAGTGCGGCTTACGGACGATTGCTAAGTAGTATGACGAGCAGGAATACAAATACTTCGGAAGAAAATATAGGAGCTCGTTCTCACTAAAAACGTCTTTTTCGCGAACGTCGCTGACTGTCTGGGCTACTACCAGTAGCTTGAACACGGGTGTAAGCAAATATTTGGCCGAAGATGTATCTGCCTGACGGCGTCAACCTATTGAAAGCGACACTGACAAGTGCTAAAGTGGCATTGGCTTCGAGCAGAGCGCTAGTCAACGCACCAGCACTGGATCTTTGATCAAACAATTGACAGCTCAAACGGTACCGGAGTCGACGATCGTACATTGATGACATCCTAGTAGCTTTAACACTAAGGTAAAAAGATAGGTTAACTAATGAAAGTGGACACTGTTGATCGTGGTCGTGACAGCGTTTTAGGAAAAGTGCAGGGTAGATAATTAAGAGCTCCCCGTGGTGGCAGACGGGTTGAATAATTATCCTAAGAATATGAAGACTCTATTGGCCTTTTGTTTTCCGAAAAGCTGCGACTGTGGCAGCTTTCCGTTAGCAGCCTGATTAACTCAGAATTTTTTTTGAGACTGGGTGATCTACGTGAGATCACCCAGTCACAATTTTTTTTCATACATTCGCGAGGTGAACTTTCGCAAAATACCAAAAACACAAGATTCTCTTAATTTATCAGCGGATTTTGCTGTCAAATTATTTAAAATTTCTACCTTTTCGGAACTTCCTCGAGAAATTCAGCTTGGGTGAACGCCCTATCTTCCACTTAAGCCCTAAGAAACCCTACGAGGATGACTTTAGTAGCATCTATTTTTCATGGCCATAGATTCTTTCTTACAAGAACGCTTTCCCGCGACATAGCTACCGAAGTGCGAGGACTCATCGAACAATATGGGGGGGTCTTGTCCTCATCACCTGCAGGCGCTACGGAGATCGTGGACTATGATAAACTGAACTCGAGGCGACCTGAGTGGGTCTCTAAAGACTTTGTCTATGACTCAGTGGCTTCTGGGGTGTTACAGGATCCAGCGAAATACTCGGGCGTCGTGTTTAGCTCTATCTCTAGTGCGCCGCAGGTGAAAGGGCGAGTTAGGTACTCGGTAGAGGACGATGCGCGATTGTTGCACTTTGCCAAGCTGCGTGGCTGGGAGTCCATGAAGTCGGTACCAGCAAGCACCTGGAAACTTGCAGAAAGTAGTCGCGTGACAAACCACTCATGGCAAAGTATGCACGAGCGTTTTCGAAAGCAGCTGCAGAGCAAGACACCGAAGGAGCAGCGCGTTATTATGGCAAGAGCTGTGGTAGGTGGCGTCAGAGATTTACGTGGCATGACCGAGCACTGATTGTAGATGCAAATGCATGAATGAACAGGAGATTATTCGTGCGCGTATGCAACAATCAAACGATGGCAAAGGGATGAATGAGGAAAGTATTGTGAGGGCGTCGCCTTCTCCAGCAACTTTAGAAAATTGCGAGCCAGCTACACCTGCTTCAACAGGGTCTACGACTGCGCCACCTACGGGCTCACTACCACCGCGCTTAAAAATTGGACAAACTGGGCGACAAAAGCGTAAGCGAGAGTCTGTTGCTAATACTTCCGCTGCAGAACTTAGGCAAGAAGAAGGGGAGGAAGAGAAGGATGACGAAAGTAGTGTCCATGACACAGGTGAAGCTCGTGTCGTCTTCTTTAGAAGTGCATGGGCAGAGTTTGCAGCCGATCCAAGTAAAAGAGCACGTTTGCAGGCTTTGTTTAATTCTGACGTAGTACAAGCATCTCCAGCCACTGAAACGAACAACTTTGATTTCTTCGATAGCGGCCCACCCGAATACGAAGCCCAAACAGAAACCATAACTACGCAGAAAAGCGGCAATGGCGAGACAAGAAGGGTGGGTGTGCAGCTTGTAACAGAAGAATATTCGGACGCTGTTATCTCTCAACTTCAATTTGAAACGGAACAAGAGTTACTGGTTGTGGTCAATGCATTGTATTACTGCTGCGGAAATGTCGACAAGGCAATAGCGTTTCTTAAAGGAACTACGCCGTCAAGTTTGGGCATGTGGTCGCCCGAAGACGATTTACTTCTTGTAAATTACATTATTGATGAAGACATTGATCGCTTAGTTGTGGAAGCAGCTGTGGCACGAGGGGATTTTGCGTCTATGCAATTTGTCCGCGATACAGATGCCATTTTGGATCGAATTTACTTCTTGCGGTGACGTGTCTTAAATCGAAGACAAGCTTTCTCCACGCTCTCCAAGAAAATCCATTGAATTTCCAATGGTAGTTCTTCTTATGCTCCTGCAGTACGCGCTGCATTGCAATAACCCTCAAGGTACCTTGTGAAGTTTTAACACAAGGTTGATTCGTGAGTTAAAAAGGAAATCAAAGCTCTGCCAAATCTTTGGCAATAGCTACATAAAGGTCTAGAATACAGTAGTTTTCAGGACGTTATAAAACTATTTGCTCACTTGCTCATATGTGACTGACACATCGTCGCTTGCTGCAAAAGTGTTTATCACTCTGAAGACATTTCGTCTCTCGCATGCTCCTGCAAAACGATAGATTGTTTTTTATCTTGACAAATATCTTTACAAAAACAAATGTACATCAAATCGTATTATACATCCAACAAGTCGAGCGCAATCGTCGCAACGGCCACATTATTGAAGCAGTGCAGGCATAAATTGGATTTCGAACAATCGTTTTTTAACTTTGGTAGATAGTCCATATGATACTTAGTGTTTTCTCTCCTGGGGTTTAGACGCAGGCCGGATAAACTTTAAACCCAATTTTATTTTCTATAGTCGTTTGAGCTAAACTTTATTGGGATAGATATGCGAGCATATTTCTTGTTGCGCGAGCCTTCAATACGCGGATGTATAGGTGGCCTGGCAGCATCGCCTCTAAACCCAGCGCCAAGGCTTGTTAAGTCTCCCAAACGAGGCGTATTCGGTGCTTTCTGTCGACATCAACACATTGAAATTAGTCCATGCATTTCCCAGTCTATCTTTCAATAACGCACGGCATCCTGTCGATCACTCTCCCTTGTCACGAGTTGGTGCTGCAGTGGTGGAAGTCTTACACCATACTCATTCGAGATAGGTGGTAGTGGAATACTGTTTCGCTTTTCCGCCAGCTCCATCATGAGCTGAAATCACAGATACCGAAACTACAAGTAAGTCTTTTGAGGCAAAATGAAAGCTTTTAAATTGCTGACAGAACCTCACGAGGCGGTACTTGAGCGTAGTGGTGGTTAAGTCTCGATTGAATAGCAAGACGGATATCGTTTGGGTCAACTGACTTTAATCAAAAACAAAAGCACCTTAAGATGATTCCTCGCCAAAATCGAGAGATATGTTCCCTGACCTGCTTGTCCGCGTACATAGAATATTCTTGTGCATCAACAAGGATTTCCGTCACGTAACCTTTATCACAGTAAACGTTCATATATCGTATTGATTGTAACATAAAAAGTATAGCGCACGGTGTACAAATTCCTGAAGCTGCGCCACAACGCGCGGCTCATATTTGTCGGCGCCCATCGACGCCAGTAATTGTTGCATGGAAAGGACATCTAAAGGCTGCACATTAGTCCCCTCGCTGCGCTTGTAGGCATCTCCTTCGTCTTCGAAGAGGCGCTTGCTGCCCTTGCCTTCACTGCCCATAAATTTCAGAATACCCGAAAAAGCTGTAAATTTTGTCAGCGTTCTATTGAGTTAAAATTACTACAGATAAACAAGATCTGGAGTGCAAGGTACTACTGTCCTAAACGTATGCTTTAAGTGCTATATGGAAAAATATGTCATCATTGGGAAAGCAGCCAGAGGATTAGCTGCTTGCAAGTCTCATCGTTCAGTTCGACGCAACATGCAAAATTGTTTTGTCGTTACACGGATAAGCGGTGCGCCACTTGAAGACGATACTATCTTTTATGAATTCTATCGAATCGCCGTCGATTCATTAGCACTTCCTTAAAGGTACGTGTCCATTGCTATCGTTCGGCTCTATCGCCATGCAAGTAGCAGACAGTTTTCAAGGCTATCGTTAGTGTCACAATAGTGGACGAGTCGAGTCTTTAGCTGAAACTGCGCCAAATATGCCGCACGACCAGCGTCGATGATACGTTTGCATTTTCGTCCTAGTTCAGCACGCTCGTCCTTGCTGCAATTTTCGAATACACAATGTATTAGTTACGAAAAAGAAATGAATTGCTAGCAGCGTACCTGATGCCAAGAATGTGCTTCACCGCGTCGCCTTCGAGGCCCATTCCACAGGTGGTCCAAGAAGTCATGCTTGTTAACAATTTAAACTCTTCACACTTGAAATTATGCGCCAGAAAAAACCCTGGGTTCACGTAATCTTCCCACGCGCAAACATGGTGGCAGCAGAGCGCAATTGCCAAGCCCTGAAATCCAGAGCTGACGTAAGCCGGTTTGTCTTTAAGTGAATCGTTTTTACCAGTGTTAAGCCCTGGCAGCGTCTGTAAGATAGCTCGTAACGACAGGTCTGTTGCTACGCCGCACAAATGCTTCGACATGCAAACCACGGGCTTATTTAATATCTCTCGCATACCAGCAAAATTTAGGTGGCGAATGTCGATCTTTCCGCGCAGTGTGCTTGAACATTTTTCAGCAGCTACGTTGCCCTTGATATTGCTACCGATAAAGCGATCCGCCTTGCCTCTTGTGTGCGCTCGGTCAATTAGGACGTAAAGACTGTCTGGGTACAACTGTGCCAGTGCTAACGACAACATGCCCCTTCCAGCTCCAAGCTCTACGAAAGCTGCATTTGAATTTTCCAGCAACTTCACTCGATCCATGTGTCCTATAATCGACGCTTGCTGCTCAATATGCCGTATTACGCTATTTGATGACCCAGCTTTCCTTTTCTCTTCGAGAAGTTCATCACAGCATTTATGATGCAGCTTTTCATAAGCCAACTCGCCAACACACGAGGCGTAAGCCACTTCAATGCGTAATCGCAGATTCGCGAATTCTATTACTTGCAACTGGTCGATAATGCTTTGCTCCTTAGCTGACGAATCCAAGTGTCCATTTTCATCCTCCTTATGCACAACAGCTTCTTTTAATGCTGCCACATTATTCTCAACCATTACATTATTATGCAAGCCTGAATTAATATTATGACTATAATATGGCAGATTTTTCATGATGTCGGCGTCCTTTGCGCAATTACAAACTAGTACGTGTTTGGCCAGATCGTACTCGTAGACCGTATGCGAACCGTCCACCGGACATGGCACACGACGACGTGTAGCAATTTTAAACTTCTGCGATCTCTTACTGACGGTCGTATCACTATCGAGTAGGTGATTACCGCAGAAGAGTGAGCCTGGCACTCTTCATAGCCCAAAGTTTGCAATCATATTGAGACATATTGAAACATGTGTGCAACTATTTACCTGGCAATGTTGCAATAGCGCTTTTTCCGCATCACTCTGAACATGCAGCGGTCCCATTGGCCGCCTTCGTTTGCCTCATTTTTTGCCTGTTTGCGACGCTTGCGTTGAATGGCGCGGGAGAACTGCTGCCCGGTTTCCATGGTCGCAATACTGATGGAAAGTGTTTAACACTGATAATTGGGTAAAATGACGCTCCAAGCGTCTGAATTAGTAGGAAAAAAATCGCCAGTGACAATTGTTGCTGATCATGGAGGACAACGCAGAGCTTCAGGTGAGAACGATGTAGCGCAAGTTTTAAACAAGGGCTTCAAAGCAGAGGTTCATTTGCTCTATATGCTCCTTTGACATACAGAACGAAGAAATCGAAGTTCTACAGGTACATCCCAGTACTCTGATGTGCCATGCGTTACCATTATATCTAATTGGCTTATCAGTCCATTTTTGAAGACGCGTTCCACCTCAAGAGTGACTCAAGTAATCCAGGCGTGGCGAGATCCTTCACGATCTCATTGTCTGGACCTCACGCCATTGTTCTCTTGGTTCATTTGCCTCAAGAATACCCGTCCACTGATGCCCCGATCGCTGAAGTGCACGAATCCTTTGGGCTGACTAACATTCAAAGAGATAAAATATTGAAGAGCTTGGTACGTTGAGAATTGGAATTACTGATGAATAAGGTAGTGTATCTGATAATTTGATACAGACTGCTATCTTCAATCGATCGAGCGGTCAAGTATGTCTGTACGAGTGGATCGTAAAGGTGCGAGACAAGTACGCAAGCTCTGAGCTTAATGTTGCTCAAGCAGATGCTAAGCTCGTCAACAGGAATGAAAAGGCAATTGCAGCCCAGGTCCTCCTCCAGCATTTTGACTTTGATTCACAAACGTTGCGACCTCGTGTGCGAACAGCACAGCTCATTCGTGACGTCAAGCGTGAAACCGTGATCGCCCCGCTTATTGTCCATGGTACAATGATCGTTGATCGTAAAAGCACCTTTATTGCACACGCATGTTGTGTCAAAAGCGTTGACGACGTTCGTTCTTTTCTCGCTCTTTTACTGGATGATCGCAAGGTTGAGCGAGCAATTCACAATATGTTGGCGTATCGAATCGTTGGCGAGGTTACTATTAAGGACAACGACGAGGATGGCGAGCACGGGGCTGGAAGTAAGCTACTAAATCTCTTAGAGCTGCTTAAAGCTGAGAACGTGGCTGTTGTAGTAACGCGATGGTACGGCGGTATCAAGCTAGGTCCTGAGCGGTTCAAGCACATCAATAAATGTGCTCGACAGGTGCTGGAAGACAACGATTTTCTAGACGGAAACAAATTTCACGGCAATAAGAGAAATAGCAAGCAAATTCGATCGTAGGAACCCATTTAAGTTTTACTTTAAAGTAAAATTGCCTCGCAAATTTCTGTCGGTGTATTACAAAATGCGGTTTCCGAGGGCTGATGAAATTAGTAGCAGCGCCATGTCGACAGTAATCTGGGCCCCATCGCCAGGAGCCAACGTTGGATTCACCTCGACCATGTCAAGACCAATCAGCAAGTTCGTTTCCGCCACAGCTTCAGCAACATAATGCGCCTCGCGCCATGTAAGTCCACCACGCACGCGCGTTCCTGTCGAAGGGGCTAACAATGGGTCTACTGCATCAATGTCGTAGCTCATGTGCAGTGGACGTTGTTTCTTGCCGCAAAGGTGATCGAGCGCCATTTCCATCGTCTTGCCAATACCGTGCCGATCCACATCCTGCATCGTAAATGCCTTAATACCTTTCTCACGAATAACACGACGCTCATACGAATCAATATCGCGCAGGCCCACATACACGAGCTGCTCTGGCCTCATCGAGGGGCCGTCTACAAGCCACTCGAAACCTGGAACCTTCGAGCAGTCCACCATGCAATCCATTAAAAGGGCAATCGGCATACCGTGCATGTTGCCTGAGTCCGAGTCAGCTGGCGTGTTAATGTCAGCGTGGGCATCTACCCAGATAACTCCTGCGTCTGGATGCACTGACAATAACCCTGCAAGGGAACCTGTTCCGATAGTGTGATCTCCACCCAACACCAAACAGAACTTGCCCTCACCGGCCTTCTGCTTGAATTTCCCGTACAACTGCTTCATTCCGTTGCCAACTGATAAAGAAATCATGTCAACAGATCCTACAAGGATTTGATTTATAGCTCACACGCACCAGCGAAACACTGTTTGGCCTTTCCAAAGCGGAGGTCAAGTGTCGGATCACTAGAAACCGGCGCGTTAAAGCTGAGATTGCCATTTTCTTCCACAGACCAGCCCAAGCCCACCAATGTTTTGTGTAGGCCCGCCTCCCGCAAAAGGTCAGGACCGCCGTCGGTGCCCAGTAGCGGCTGACCGTCTACGCGACGTTAACAAACAGTACTACATTATACAGACCTCTTTCAAATACAACAATATATAGACGCACATGTCATGGGAGCACCGATTATCGACACGGTATGCGGCAAATTTAACAGCTCATTGCGGTGGACCGCCGCGTGAGTATGCGGGTGCACCTGACTCCATTGGCGGCATGAGGAGCTTGCTATGCTGCGTTGCTGCACGCGTTTAAATAGTAAAGAGGTGGCGCGACGCATTAACTCTTTTAGTGGCGGAGTGAAAACGTTGAAGCAGTTAATATCACGTTGAATGATAAATATTACAGATTTTTTCTTACAAAATGCAACGAACATTCTACCCGCAAAAATGATGCTGTTTCTATATTGTATCTTCGCAAACACAGCACGAAAATAGTGCTAGCTGTAATAGATGTACAGGGATATATTTATTTTATTACGTAATTTATCAACGACGCTTATTTTTGTAAAAATTGACGTTCTTGTAGCAAATGAATAAATGAACTAGATATAGATCCAATCGCCCAAACAAAACGTATAATATTAGTAATACATGGTAATTAAGCCTATACTATACTTGAGTGGAAATTTCTACTTATGTCCTTTGCAAAATTGAAGATGCGTAGAAATTTTTCACTAGTCGCAGGACGATGTTATAAACGCGATCAACAATCCTGCAGGCGCGACGACACTCGCACACTGACAGAGCATGAGCGTAGCATGGTGCCTTGTTCAGAGATGGTCCTACTTACTTTCTACATTTTGAAGTTTGATGCCGAAGATTAAGACGAAAAACGACATTACAATGCCAGACCCGTGGTCGCGTGGATATAAATGCTGAAATATATTTGCTACTAGAATGTCGTCAAGGTCAATATCAAAGTTGATTGGTTCGGACGTCGCAGTGCTTACAAATGACGAGGAATTTTTCGTCCAACAAATGTCACTTTTTGTGTGCATCAAACTTTTGCCCGCTGTGCATTCAGGCATAGAGAAACACAAAGACGTGACTACTACAATTGAGGTAGACTGCACATTGGATCGCGTTCTAATGTATCTCAAACACGAAGCATGCGACGACATCGACGGTCCGCTAATACGGTCGGAGACTTTGGACTAAAGAGTTTGCCAAAGACGCATTAAAACACGGGTAGGCAAGGAGAAACTTTAGTGGAATGAGGGTGTTTGGCGCAATCAAATGGGCGAGGTGTGGCTCGCCATGCAAAGAATGGTGCGCGATGGGTTCTACGGAAGAGCCTTGGCGTCAAAAGTATAATCGCGATGCACACCGACAAAGGTTGGAATTTGCGCTTTCTGTCAAACTATACGTAAATCGATAATTATATCAGGGTATGTAATGCCTAGGCTTACCAGGGAAGCGATATGGTATAGTGCGGTACAGGTCTCAGTAATGAACTCTCTAGTTGCGCCACACGTTCCTGCTGGGAACCTTTGTCGCAATCGGCTGATTCAAGGTATTGTTTGGTCTGGGTACGTCGCACCGTAATGCTAGTTGCTCGCCTGTCATTGACGCTCAAGTGCCCGTTTCCGAATGGCATTGTTGCCTGCTGTGGCAGTTGTTGGCATGCTTTACACTCAGACAAGCCAATCTTGCCAGCAGGCGGAAGTATTTCGATGTACAAGTTGATAGAAGACACGACGTCTTTATTAACTTAAATACGTACCCGAGGACGCAGAGCTGACAAGACCATGTGGCGCCGAATGCATCCCTAGAGGGCATGGCGGGAGATCAATCGCGTAAAATTCACTGCATATAGCGAACAAATTATGCAAAAGCAGTACGTAACAACAACTTGTACTCATTAGAAGTTAGTTGTGAGGCCGTGCTCGCTAACAGAGGTATCAGGGACTGGTACAACTGTTGCTTCATAGCAGCATAATCCTTTAGAGCACGGAGCTGAGCTTTCTGGCAAGCTGAGTTACCAAATTCGCCAGGAGATCAATCTTCTCGATTCTCAGGGACGCAGTAGTATTATTATTCATGCGTATTTGATGCCGTGTATCGCTTCGGTAGCTGACAACGATAAGCTGAGAAAGTGACTGTGAAGAATCCTGTCTCTACCCGAGTAGAAGTCGGAAGCCGAACACTAATAAGCAGATGGACTCAACATTGAAAATTCTTGGGCACTTTAGGGATCCGAAAGGCACCAAACGTGCCTGAGCACCTGATTTCCTAAAGTACGTTTGGCAGCAATTCATGTATGTGCTTGGTTTGGTGTAGTTGTAAAAAAGACGCCACGCACTAGCAACGTTTTAATCACGATTGGATCCCAAGTGAACGACGAAGAGAAGCATACGGCATTTTGTGTTTGAGAAAATGAAGCAAGACAATTTCACAAACGCTGTCCTTGAAGCTGTTAAAAAAAAGCTGACAGCGAGCAGCAGGGGACGATCGTTAAACTTTGCATGTAGAGGATGTATTGCAAAATCAGCATGAAGAAATGAATAGATTAATGACGTAGCAAGCTAAGAAAGACAAAACGAAACGAGTGGGCAAGCATTCCAGATAAAGCGCCGAAAAATAGCTTCAAGTACAAAGCTAGGCAGTGTCTTTGAAGATCCGCGAAAAATGCAATCAGAATGAAAATTGCTTGAAAAACTAACGCAAGAGTTTTTCAAGATGTCGCCCAAATTACCTATTGTGCATTAGCCAAATGAGTTCTTAGGGTGTCTGATATCACTTTTCGAAAACAAATGCATAAAAGAGAATTTAGTGGCTTGTACGCGCGAGTGCCGTTTCGCGAGGAGAGCCGGTAAGGTTTTTACGGAAAATTCTCTAATACCATGCTGATATTCCCTACTGTGTCAACTTTATAATGGGCATCGATACGACAAGCACCCGAGTAACATTGAAGATTCTCGAGTAAAATCTATAGCAGGATTTCGCACTTTCGCATGTTTGACGGGAGTGTGGAGCATGTGGTTTACTTCGATAGCACGCGCAGAACCTTACCAACCCTTGCTAATTTTTATATAAAATTTTATATAAAAAACAGGTGTTGCATGGCTGTCGTCAGCTCGTGTTGTGAAATGTTTGGTTAAATCCTTTGACGAGCGCAACCCCTATTATTAGTTACTAATTTATTTTAAATATATAAAAGTACTCTAATAAAAAATTAATACGTCGGCCATTGTGTTCGTGCAAACATTTCTTCTATGTTGTGGCGAAAGGTGCCTGGTTCTTACGGTGCCGCCGCAAACACAAGCATACGGATCGCGACCCGGGCAGCAAACCATTTGTCTCCAAGAAGTCCAGGCGCGTGCGTACTTTGTATGTCGAGGATTTAGAAAGAGGATGGAAAGCAACAATCTTGCTGTAGAAAATTACGATTCATCGTTTTTCTAACGGTTTCGTTGAGTTAATGGTTTGTAATTGTAACCAGGGCACTATCAGCACGGCGTTGAAATTTTTTTAGACCCACTACAATCGTTGCAGGCTCAGACAATTGCCCCTGAGCTGAACACAGTGCATTGGACGGACTTGCTGGCCTCTCCGGCTCTTACGTCTTCCCCTCATTCGGCATTTTGAATAGCAATAATTAGTGAAATAGATCTCTACAATCTCTCAACTGTAAGTGTAATCTATAACAACATCCATACCGACTCTCTTGGACTGAGCTTTACAGATTTTTACGGCATGCTTTACTTAACGCACACAGCCGGGACGTCTTTTTCTCGCATCCAGTGAAGAAGGTCCAGGATTTGGAGATCAGATGAAATATTGATGGGAGTTTACGCCACGCAATACAAAACAGATGCGACCAATCTAAAATCTCATCGCCCTGCAAGTTATTTTTACTGCGAAGTAAAAAGACTTTCGAGTGTCAACATCGCAGAAACCAGTGAACGCTCAATCACTCAGTCACTTATTAGAAAGGCGCCTTTTAAAGCATTTTGCCATGAGCGAGCTTGTCGACTACAACGTGACCATTCCTTGTTACCAAGTCACAAATGGAAAAGTTTTTTTTTCCATCAAGCTCAGAAGAAGCGACACCAGCGTTCAGGTTGCAGCTTTATCTCCGTTGATTGATGTATGCACGACGCTTCGCTCTTATTCTCAGTTTCGTCGCCTGTGGAAAACGCTCTGCATGCAATATATTAAAGTGCACAAACCCACGCGACGCTCTCACCACCGAACGCTTCACTTGTCGCGCCAATGTCGTTGCGCTGATAACCGCTGCGAGTTTGACGCGCTGTGCCCGCTACTGCAATCATTTTTATTTCCATCCCGTCGGTCGCTTCGATCAAAGCTTACAGGTCTCGACCTCGCTGCCGTCAACGAGCGCCGCAGCGGGCTTGCGGTTTTTATCGCGCTTTTACATAATTTTTTTAATTCTTTTGATGATGCATTTTTGCGAATGAAGCTACAGAATGGTGGGTGTTTAGTGCTTAAAACTTACATGAATTTTATCGGTGCTACTGAGTACTTTATGATCGACGCATCGACCGTGCTACACCGTTCGCTGGCCTTGAATGGCTGGAGACAGCAGTGTGCTGAGCAGATGTTGGTCCAAGACGATGAAGAGGACAGTGATGTAAGCACCGACAGGAGCGTCCACGATCTTGATATCATGGCTCAATCTCGATCGACAACTTCAACTTTATGTAAAGAGAAGGGCGCTGCGCAAGAGTTTGAAAAACTCCCTTATTTACAGATTACTACAGTGCGCGTCCACACTGTGTTTTCATTTATGGAAGAATTTCGTGAAAATGTGCTCAATCAATTTGCAAGCGATATAAATGAATTAAAATTACCTGATCTCACTCTGGCTCGCCGCTGGGAAATTTGCTTGTACGTGGCGTGCCGCATTGGCCACTCGTATGCCGTACAGCTTATACTGTTCAATTATGCTGACGCCAACATCGCTATGGCCGACGGGTCTTCGTGTTTGCACATTGCTGCTCGCATGGGTCGAACGGACATTGTAAGGCTTCTACTGGACGAAGGTGCTGACGTTAATAAGGCTAACGACGTCGGTGTCACGCCACTTATTGCGGCATGCCGCAATGGGAGCGTCGAAGTTGTGGAGCTTCTTCTTGATGCTGGAGCATTAGTATCATTCTGCAGCAAGCGTTGCACATATCCTCTTCACGCCGCGATTGTATCGCAGAACATTGAGATCGTATCGATGCTCGTGGAGCGCGGCGCGAATGTGAATGTTATGACTGTGAGTGGCATTACTCCATTACACTTTGCGGCCAAGCTGGGCTCGTTAGCTATATCTGAATATTTGCTCCGCCACGACGCGAATCCAGAGAAGCGCACCAATAATGACAATGATGCTATGATGATCGCAAAGGCTCACGGTCACGCTACTATCTGCGAGTTGTTCCAGCGGTTCTCGGGCTCTTATAACAACGAGTGTGTAGCATCGAACTGTTTGTTACTTAGCGAATCTAGTAAATCTCCGCATATGCGTTTGCGCACGGTTTCGCACCGCCTGCCTCGCGTGTTAGTCTAGAGGAGAATACTGTTCAACTTTAAGTAATTCCTTATCTATGAGCAGCCACGCTCGAACGGAGAGTGTTGCTGCAGAAGTATAATTTTTTAAACGATCATTTGAGATCTTAAACGGCGTTTAAATTAGTTATCGTCGAACACCTTTTTTGTTTTGAGTGTTAACCTGTAGTACAAAGGAAGTGGTGGCAGCGACGTGAATATGAGGCATAGGTACTGCAGGAGTACGTGAAAATACAGTAAGCAGAGGTTGAATTTATAAAACAAAACGTGAAGCACAACGCAAGACAGCGTTCCCAACACAGGGGAGGGCGTCGTTTAAAAACGACATTTGGAGTGAGAGATGCGGCCGAAAAGCACCAACGCATTCGTAAGGGCTACTATGACAAGCAGCCTCTACAGCGTCAGCTAGACGTTGGCGCTTTGGTCCTTCCTTCCATTTCCGAAACCTTATATCGATAGGCTGCCTGACGCACAATAAATTGCCAAGTAACAGCGTTGTTGTCTGTGGCAGTACGGAGACATTATGTCTGACGATGAGCAAGACCTATTATGAAAATGAAACATGCCACGTAAAAAAATGTAAAGACCTTACAACATAACTTATGAAAATTTGCTGCTCAAATGCAGGCATATCTCTAAATTCCTCAGCTTCCGATTTTAATTTTTCCTGCATTTCAAGCATTTTGTTTTTTGCCTTGAGCCGATCAAAAAACTTTTCCTTGTACCATTGGACGCGATTGAAAGTTAAAACGCGCGGTGCAAACCAGATAGCAAATTAGCAATAGTATTGTAGCTTGTTAATGACGACTTAGTCGTCTGTTATAACTTAAGTGGCGTCTCGACATTGCTCCCCACTTTATTGATCAAAAAAGGCCGCGTACTCAATTTGTAGCTTTAATATGTGTATAAGTCAATCGTAGCGGCACACAAGGAGCCCGAGAGCATACTCATTAGCCACAGCAACTCTAATACAATTGCATGAACCTTGATGTCAGCAGATCCGCGTGTAGCCTTCGCTGAAAGGCTTACTTTGGTGCGAAATGCTTAAAAGCTTTTACCTTATTCACTAAGCATTTCTTTTATCTTCTTAAAGCATCATCAAAGCGTGCCAGCCACGCAACACTACAAGCTACACAACGCACCCGAAGCGTGCGATGACTCCAATGTATCAGGGTGATAAATCACTTAGCATGTGAGTCGCGTTGGTTAGGAAGTATCTATATGACTCTCAGATACTATAGAGAAAATTTGCTAGGTCGCTGAACACGTACAACGGGTCTAAATTGACTGAAAGTTTTCGCTGAGTTTTCGAGGTCAGCACCAATCAGTTGGTCAGCCATAGTGTTAAGAAGCTATTTTTGGCCGAGTCAATATGAGAAACCAGGCAATCACTCAAATCCGAAGAAGCCTCGCGTCAGTCACAATAGTAATTGAGTATGGCCGACAGTGACAGCGACGACGAGCTTATGAGCCGCCTAACCAGCATGGACATGGGTGTTGCGAGTAGAAGCGTAGATTGCTGTTATTGTGCGACGCCGAACGCCTCGCTTTCGTGTACCATTTGCAATAAAGCCATCTATTGTGGCGAGGCAAGTGGCTGCAAATGAGAATGTTTTTATTGTCGAAAGTTTTGCTAATGAGAATTTGTAGACTTGTAAGAGAAGACACGCTCCTGCGCATCGTAATTATTGCATCAAACTGAGGATGGAGAAGGAGGCAGCCGAGGAGTCGGAAGAGGAGGAGTCGGAAGAAGACGAGAGCAACTCGGAGAGTGAAGATGTGACTCACGCTCCGCTTTCAGCAGGTCGTAAATCTAGTGGAGGAAGTGCTGTCTCTGGCCTTACACCCGAGCAGATTAGAAAGCTTCTAGAGCTGGCAACTAAAGCGGATTTGATCAAATCGAGCTCGTCTATTGACAAATTGCAACGGCAAATAGCACAATTAATGGCGGACAGGACGAAGGGAGGAATGAGAGAACGAGGTACCTCAGGTGCTAATTCAAAGGAGATACAAGCTTTGCAGCTAAAATTTAGTGAGCTCGAAAAGAAGACTCTGACTGCGGCTTACGCCCCTCAGACTGGAGGCATGTTGACCATGGCAAAGAGCGTGTATACGCCGCTGCTAGCGAATGAAGAAGCAAGCTTGTCGACGTACTTAAGTACGAACATGCCGGGGGTACATATCCAGAGCAAAATGAGAGCTGAAGGTGTAAGTTCTGATTATCTGGACACTCGAGATGCAATCTTTTCGAACGAGCTTGGTGTACGTTAGCCATTTGTGAGTGGTATACATACTGATGTCTTGACAGTGAGTGTGTGCACCTTTGCTGCTGACAGCCCGAGAAAGAACCGTATATCGCAATGACCGCAGCGGATGATCCAGAATTTAAGAAATATTTTAAGTTGAAGAGCATGAACATGCCAGTGGAGCAGATCAAACTAAAAATGAAGGCTGACGGCGTAGATCCAAGGATATCAAACGTTTTGAACGGTGTTTCGCCGAATGACCCTGGTGTACGTTCACATTAGACTTTCAAACCTTAAGTGGAAAAATTTGACAGTGGGGTTTGTTTGTGCACCTTCGGACATAAATTAAAGATATTGGCACCACTATCTCCCTTACAACCGGCAAGTGGCGGATACAGCTGGCCATATATGCCTGCTGCGACCCCAGTTGTTCCATACAAACCGTTGTATGTCAAAGATGACCCGAAATTCCAGAAATATTTCAAGCTGCGACAATTTGGCTTGCCCGACGAGCAAATCAAGCTTAAGATGAAGGCGGATGAGATTGACCCCTATCTTCTTGATTTTCCAAACGAAGTATCACCAAATGATCTTGGTGTAAGTTGTTGATGTATTTTTGCAAATTTGTTGCAGTTAAGTCAATGTTTGATTGCTTATTTTGCTTGACTTAGCCACCTGTTCAAGCTCCAGCATCTCCTACCGGACCTGTTTCAATGGAGCAGCTTTTCAGTATTCTTATGCAACACCAGCAAATTATTCAGCAAGGTGATAGAGGGCTTAACTTATCTAAATGTGCTTGCTAGTAATTAATAGGTGCTTGTTTGTGCTGAGTTTAGTATCAAACGGAGGAAGTGTAGGCGGTGGTGCCCGTGGGCAAAATAGCAGTGGTGGTGGTGTGCTTGATGGAGTGCCACTACGATCAGAGGAAGATCAAATGGCTCAGGAACTAGCAGCTGCAGAAAGTGCCATCGATGACATTTTTGGCGACACAACGCAGCAGTCAAAAGGCACTGGTGGAATGAGTATGATTGAACAGCTAGAGAAGAAAGCACGAAAGGATAGCAATAAGAAACTTGTGGAGAATCGAAAGGAGGTAAATAGTCTGATTGCTGAACTATTGACGACAATGCTTTCCACCGATGAAGAGGCGATTGCTTTTTACAAAATGATTGCTCCCAAGCTAGAGGAGTATGGGCTTGCTTTGGGAACTGACGCGGGTCAGACTTGGTCATCGCGTTTGCTCATTAAGGACAAGGAATCACGTGAATGGTATTTTACAGAGCAGGAACGGCTGGATGCTGGTCGAGCATACGGACGGCTATGGGGACTTTCGTTCTTGGAACGTGATGCTGGTCAGTTGATTGCAAAGCGCGCCCAAATTATTAATGCTCCTGCTACAATGCGAGTGATGGCGAAAGGAAAACCAGAATTAATCGATAAGTTTACGCAGCTGTTGAAAGATACGGTGAAGCTCAAACTTAAAGTTTTTCAAAATTCTTTGTACGCGGCAGAAGTGCGGCATTTGCATACCTTTAACATTCCCGAGCGCTTGGAGGAACGTGGTACGGAACTCATTGATTCTGCGATAGTCCTAGCCGACGCTGCGATGGACTTAGCGGAAGAAGAGTTTCGATTGCTCGAAAATATTACACGAGCCAGAAAAATTAGGGCCGTGGCTGTTGTCCATGCTGTTGAAAAGGCAGTGACGTTAGTTGGCATTGTTAAGAAGATTGGTACCAATGGAGTTAATGAGACTCGGCTGCAGGAAGTGAAAGCCAAGTTAACAAAGGTCAAAGAATTATATTTAACAGATGAAAAGGAAGAAGAAGATGATGATGTGGTGTAAGGAGCGCCAAGGGCGAAGCATTATAATATAGAAAAGTTTATTATGTTCGTGTTACACCTTCTATGGAGCGATCAAAATTCTAAACACAGAATGAATCCTTCATTTTCTAGTATCTGATCGTTTTCTTGACGTTCATTGTCGAATTTGACCAAAAAGCGAGCGAAACAGCTCGTCCACGTCCATCTCCGGAGTCGGATACGGCTCGGGAAACATGAAGTTTTCCAGCTTAGGGTGCAACGAGTAGCGCAGTTGACGGCCTTTGCTCGCTTTGCGATTAACGATTTTCTTCTTGCGGTAGGTGCGCCTCACTATAGTGTCTTGACCAGCGCCACCGCCACTTTCGATAAATTCTTTGAGGACCTGCTGATAAAATTCTGAATCGTCGTACATGAGCTCGTCTAGCAGATCCTCGGCTCCCTCTGTCGCCTCAGTCATACGTGTATGTAATGGTGCATGAGCCTTTCGTTTGACTCGCTGAGGATCTACAAGCACCGCGTCCACCTGGGCCAAGATATCCTGATTCACAACTTTAAACTTTTTGGCCTGATTTTTCTTGCCTCCAGCTGCTAAATCTGTCTTGCGCATGCATGTGTTGAGAATATCGTTATATTGAGGAAGCATGGCTCGGTTGCTGGTCGTAATTTCCTGCCACAAATCATCAGACGTGCACTTACGCTTCTTCGATGGAGCGTCAGGAGCGCTCAATTCTGGAATGTTACAGAGCTTTGATTGGAGCGATGACACAGCATCGATGCATTCGTAGAACTCAGCAATTACCTCCTTGGTCTTGCTCCTTGTGTCTTCATCACTCGACTCTACGTTCGTCTCATTTGCTGTCGCGTCTTTAGCCGTGTTCAACATTCGCTTTGTGTATATCTGCACCTCAAGACATCGATCCCAGAAAAGCTTTTGTTTGCGTACGTGATTGGCCTTATGTACGACCTTCTCGCTGTCTTGTGCGCCCATAAGTCGTGCCGAGTCTTCCTTCTGGAAACCACGAATAAGCTTTTCAGCACGTTTGTCCTCATCTTCACTGTCCTCCGATTCGTCTTCCTTCTCGACTTCTTCCTCGACCTCTTTCTCATCGTCAGACGTCCCGAATGGCTTAGCATCCGACCACTCGGCCATCTCATCTTCGTCGGGCGACTCCATACCATTCCTCAATTCCTTTCTCTTCACAACTTTACCGGCATACTCTTTACTGTCCATTAGACCTTCAGCATCCCAATTTTTGACACGTAAATGAGAGGCCTGTTCGCGCTGTTTGCTACGACTTCCACTCTCCGCCTGCAGTCGCTGCTTGCGGGACGAGCTTAATTGTGCCAAGCTCGTCAGTTCACCATCGGAGTCTGGAGCCATATTAGCGTGAGCTACAGCACGCGTGCCGTCGTCTAAGTCCTCAGCTTCATCGATATTGAACGCGTTCGAGGCCATACAGCAGATGGTCAGAGTATGTGCTGAAACGCGTACGGTTGGAGGAAATCGTTATAAAGAGCTTTTTTATTTCCGATATCAATATGAAAATCCCTTTTGCAAAATACTTAAGTACGCGAACCGGTAAGCACAGCAGCTCCGCTTTCTGTAACGGTCACTCCCACTAAGTCCACTCTTTTGACATTTGTACAGTCAATTCGTCATAAGGATGACCTAACAGGCTGAAAAGAAGACTCTCGGTCGGTCGGGTGACCTAACTAGGCATTTTCGGAAAGTTAAAAAGCCTTTGCACCAAATTCGGTATCTGTGCCTAAGGCTGTGCCTTCAACAAAAGCTGCACCCGCGCCGTATTGTGCAAACTAGAAGCTGTTCACCCGCTAGAGGGCTCAGGCTAAAGGGCTTTCAACGAGCTTCCCACATCACCGCGGCGGGAAGCGCGTGCCTAACGATTTTTTTTCCCGAAATTTATTATACGCTTCTGCCATCGGGATGGATAAGGAGAGTAGCGAGCGCCCCAGTGTATATTCGTCTAGATTTTTGCGTTTTGAGCTGTAGATAAGCATTTTGTCAATGATAACGATATCAAAACGACTCCATCGCACTGGGCTACTTCACTAAATGTGTTAAATTTGTCGTCAGTTTCAAAACGCTTCCACCACTAAAGTTGGGAAGACCATTGTTATTTCAAGGGCATAGACCCAGTCTAGTATATCCTATTTGATGATGCCACTAGCGCCGATGACAAGGAAGCAGCGAATGGAGTTCGAGGAATAAACTCACAGCTCATTCCTAGGATGGGCTCGGCGTGTTAAATCTTCAACATAGTTGGCGATCGAGTTTGCAACTTTCTCACCACCAAGTATGGACTCAAGTTGCCATCCCGTGAGACTCTTGAAGCAGCAAGTCGGACAAAAAAAAATCCAGTAGATAATAATTTAAGCAGTCCGCTTGTCTACTTCGCGCTCAGGGAAGGCTTCCCTAAGGTCATTCTTCGCGTGGCGCGTATTCAAGGAACTTAGTCTTAAAAGAGTTAGCACTTCTGATCATAGAATGCGTTGCATGATTGAGCTGTAATAGAAAAAGTACCCCAGGGTATCTCAAGGCCAGGTGTAATCCATGGCCACCTTCGAAGCTGGGTGATATTCATACGCCAGATTCGGTGCGCGCATGTCACCGTAAGATCACCTTAGTACAAAAAGGAACTTTTTATTTCATATGTCTGAGAAGCTTTAAAGTGAAATCAACCGCCGTGCGTCACAGCGCCGGGTGCCGAAACTGCCTCAGAGTATGCTTTCCGAGTGAGAAAGCCCCGGATCTGGCTAGTGCACAGCCTTATGATGTTTGCAACATTTTAGCCTTATGTTGATGGCATCAGACGCTATCGGCCGCCGTGAGATACTCGCCTGACTAACAAGTTCGAGCGCGCACTAGCACTTAAAATAGACACTACATTCCACAAGAGGCGCGAGATCATGAGGATTAATCTTGGAATGCATCTATAAACGCCAAACACAGTATGCTGTGTGCGTCATTTTGTCTCAAGAAAGTCAATGGGGTACGTCGACCCACGCCTTTCCAGCGCTGTAAAAGATCCGATAAAACGATGTTCTCTTTCATTCAAAATTACTGAGCTTAGCCTATCAAGTAATAAATTTTCAGTCTTTGGCAAAGCTCTGTCACCTTTAACAAACACACTTGATTAATCTCTTTCGTTTTTCGAGGATTCCTACTGATAGAAACCAGCCAGATCTTGCAAATTCTGAAAAAATATTTCCGTAAGAAAGTTGGTCTTACATTAAGGACCCGAGAGGAAAAGGCTCCATCCAACTATGTATAATTTTCGTACTTCGAAGAGTGAGAGGAATCTTATGGTGTCTATATCAATTCAAAAAGTAGAGTGTAAAGCTCGTAAATGCTTGAATCACATGTTCGGTGCAAAATTAATCATTGGAAATTTGTCGTACTTACGATTTTGATATCTCGGCGCACGTACTTTATAGCATGCTTTCACACGGCCAACTTTTCTTATGCAACATCTTGTTTACTTGTCCATGAACCCCCCTATGCCAATGCTGTACAGACTTATGGTCTTCCAGCGGTCTGCATGTTCTGACGGTCTCTATAGAGAAGCGGCGTGTAAGCTGTGGGTCAGGCTCGTGGTTGGGCAATGTTTTCATTATCTTTGCCGCAAAGACACAATTGTCAATGCCGGCATAGCGTATTTTGGTTTCAAGATAATAAAAGCTTGAATTAAGTGGCCACTAGAGCTGATCAACCTCTTTTGAAGCTGCTATGGACAAATTTATTGTCAAAGCATGTCAAGGAAAAAGACCGTGAAGATCAAAACGGCTGCGTAAATAAACGATTGAGCATTGCTGAAGCTTCAAATGGCATCACTGGTATCTCCAATAGTCGTACTAAAAACCGTTAGAACTTCCTTATTCGGATCTGATAGTATACGTCTGTGCAGTGTTCGACGCACACCCAGTTTTTAGCAACGGGTCCTTCCTTGAATTGAGTTTTCGTGCAGATATCGCTGCTTTGTTATGCTTGGTAAAAGCATGATTTAGTCGTCACTACCCGTTCGTCTTTCGAGTATAGAGACCCTGTGACGAGTGAGGAAACTTCGATTCCCATACAATACCGCCTTCCGCCATGTAGACGAAGAAGGTTTTGATAAGCTCGCACTTATCTCGTGGTAGCGGCTAATGCCTTATGACACATCGAACACCAGGTTCATTCCGTGATTAATTATTTTCTTTGGTGAGAGATTTGGTGGACATCATATCTGAGCATTGTTAAAATAAAGACTAACCCGGATCTTTGTGATTCCTCAGGATCTGATCTCTTGTGCAACGTACGCTTTCTATTAGACTACATTTAATCTACATATTTGAGCATTTTCCATCCGCAGAAACACAGCCTCTGAGATATTGCCGTCTCTAAATTCACCCAAGAGCTCATTGGTTTTGCGCTCTCCAAGATTTATTTTTTCTAACCCTTTAAAGGGCGTTAAGCTGAGCGCACCTGCCTTGACTCAACAACCACTTTAGCCGTCTATTATTTCCTTGAATGGTAAATTCTGTCCGTCAGGCGTCGCCGATTTCCTTGAAGCTTTTCGCTTTTGGTGCTCACTTGTGGTCCCATACTGTCTACTGTGCCTTACGGGTCTGCAATACCCGCAGCTATATTGCCCATAGCTCCATAGCCGTGTCCAATTGCGGAACTGTGTTATTGACGATTTGAACGCTATCATTGGCATCTCCGACAGCCGTTGATGTCAGCGGAACTTAGCCACCCACTCAAAACGGTTTTAAAAGTGTCACGTCCGTACATATCAGTACCTTTAAACCTTATAGACCTCATCACGGAGACGTTAATGCCGTTGAAAACATTCTAGTTGTTCTCGAGCCAAACCTGATACGGCTGTTTTCTAAGGAGTCGTAGGCATTACAGGGGCGAAGAATATAATCGCCCAAACGCTGTTGCGCGGAATTGGGCGGCCGTCATGACCCGTCAATCAACTACGGACTCACACTTTTCCAGCAGCGGTATAGCCATTTTTTGTTATACTTATCGCTGTCACGAATACGAAATGTCACTGAGCTGTCAAATACTCGGATTTTACAGCTAGGTCCTATAGAACCTTAGAGACATCTAAGCCATTTTATTTGCCAGTCAAATCAAAACTAACCTATATTTGCTGCTCTCTGTTAAAGCATCGATCAATATATTCAGTCTGACGATAATCGTTAAGCAAAATTTTGCGACACACTGGAGTCTTCCACGACAGGATTTGTACCCTCACACACTTGCACGTACAACTAGTCGATTACTGCTACTGATATCCTCTTTGAGAGCTATCAGGCTATCAGGAGCTAAACTTCCGTAGTGTGCATTAATCACCATCTACATAAGGAAACGATTCGTTTCAGTAAAAAAAAATCCGCCCTTGCTGGCGACCACCAACCCTTTGAATCCCTTTGGCAAGACGATGGTCAACTTCGTCCGCCGAGACACATAACGTATGTTATATTCCACCGCAATTAAAATTTTGAATTCGAAAACGTTTAGCAATTGCTTAATGCTCTATCAAGATTGAATACTATGATTCCCGAGTTTGGCTTGAAACTTAACGTTTTTTTTTCAAAGTCTACTTATGTTTGTTAATAATAATTGCCTATGTAAATTTCCGCCTATACTAACCTACACTTGTTGTTCCAAGCCAGATTCGCTACGATGTGGCTCTGCTAAATAACACTTACCTTAATTGAAACTGACCCGAGTCAGCGAGGCTATGGTCACCATGCTCTTGGATGAGAAGCTGCCTATTTGTGACAATAAGGAAGAGTAAGTTTACATGTGGCTGTACTTCTTTTGCAGACCACTTTAGGTTGCCTCTTCCATCGTCGCGGCCAAAATACTGGAGTGCACGGCGAGCCTTGCCCTGAGACTATTCTTGAATACAGTCACCTTTATTTTTTTGAGAATTGCTCCTCCAAATAAAGGCCATCATTTCTTGTGTTTCATGAACAAATCCATAAAGCTCACACCTTTGTTGCTTGCAGGCAAGAAAGTGCGAACACTGGCGGAGCTCAGAGTTTGCCGGAAGGAACGCAGCTCTCAACTATCTCTCATGTGATCTTGGGACACAAAAACTTTGGTAATGTTGCTTAACGATGTTTTTTGCTTCATCCAAAGCGCGAATTTTACGCACTTTTGACCATAAGTTAATCAAGACCGCTTTGATATCATCTCTACCAGAAAAAAGTTCTGTTTCTCTAGGCAAAAGGTGGAGTCACTGGCTTACACCCCACATTAGGCGCTACCGCCGAGGCTACCGAAGCCTGTGCTGCCTGAGCAACCAGGCATAGACTATGCCTGTGGCCCTCGTGCGCTTCGACGCGATCCAGCTGCTTAGCAGCAGGAAGGGCTTTAAATGCAGCCCCCTCCTGAGGGAGCGTTCGAGTGGTGCGAACTGCTTGTCTGGCAAATGCAGGAAGGAGGGTCTATTCATCCCAGAACCTCCGCGAGATTTTAAATAGTGCATGATCGTAGGATTGACTAACAGTGTACCGATTCAAGATACACAAATTATATGATGCACATCTCGGCGCATATAACTTTATTTAGGATGATCAAACGAATATGGTATTCAGATGCTAATTACCTTCGTGATTATCACTATCCCTAGGTATCAAATTTCTACATTGAAGTCCTAAAATTACACACTAGACTACAATTTATGCAGCTTATAGGCTTTATCCACGTGTGGCTCTGACACCTTAGACTAATAATTATAGAAATGCAGGTTCAACTTGGTTGCCGCAGAGAAGCTACACAACAGCATGGGACTGACCGATTTGCCGAGTGACTTGATGGCGGCAATGCTGCGGTTCGTGGACTACACGAGTCTGTTGCACCTTGAATTAGTGGATCGCCGTGTGCGGAATACGATTGTCCTCTGTGGTACGTCGTTCAGGCATACTGAAATTCATGAGTCCTTCTCTTCAATGCTTACACTTTTTTGGCAGATTCGTGGCGAATCCTAGCACAAAACGTAGCGCTGTATGCAAATAACTACAGTACGCGACGCTCTGCTGAATGGAAGCGTCTGGCAGGGCTGACGTATCATCCTGTGAGCGAGGAATTGTCAATGCTGCGTCAAGTACGAGGTTCGGGAAATCGTATATCTAGTGCTTCGTATTTAAGTCAAGTAACTATCGCTGTTGTCTTGCAGAGTGTTCGTCAGTGGATCACCCAAACGAGTCAGCGGACAATACCTTGACGAGATCGCACTGTGGCATTGGTGTAGCTCTGCTGTCCAATACGGTTGTGGCAGATGACCCCTTGGCTTTTGAAGCCATTGCAAAGAGGCTCCAGCTGGAGTGTGGATGTGCGAGAGGACTACCGTGCTACTGGAGCAGGTACTAAAAAAAGAGTTTATTGCTAAGGTACACCAGATAACGTCTATGTTGGATGTGGCAGTGCTTCGACGTGGGGACATTCAACGATAGATCATCTACATTATACGTTGGAGGAAAATTGTCTGGTACACAGCGTACAGATTGTGCCGTACCGAGTCTTTTGGTACCCCGGCAGTCCCACTTACTCACCGAAACGAGCATCATTTGCTTTGTATGAATTGACAGACAACGGAGCGATCGACACGCTGGTTTACGAATCAATGACGTTTAGTATTGTCAAGGAGATGAAGGTATGGCTAACCGATAGCTTATATGAGGGCTGATGTTGACACTGGGTGTATTCGTGTAGATGCAAACGCTTGAATTACCGTGTCGGGTGTTTCTTTCCCGAGGCGTCCTGCAATTGAATTTGTATGACAGACAGGAGGATATTGGTGTTGAAGTGGCGCGGTGGATGCAGGAAAATCACTTGCCGCCGTATTATACGTGCTTGAGTTATGTAGGCGTCACGGGACTCTTAGAGTTCGGAACCCAAGTAGACTAAGGTTAGTAGTTTTTGCCTCAATTTACCGATTTTTTGCCTTAAAAATGTTGGCTGCATCTATCGTTATCAGAAATTGTAAATTAATTGGGACATTCGATGTTAAGTACACGCACTTCGATACTTTTATTCGTGCTCCCTACTCTACCCTGCAAGATCTCCACGAAAGATGTCGTCTAGTCGTCCCAGTAATTTAAAGCTTGGCGGAGCATGCTCTGGAATTGCGACGTTGCAGCACGTTCCTTTTGAATCTCGACTCGAAGACGCTTCATCTTGCCTACTGTTTTGTACTGCTGTACCGACCTGTTGACTGCTTGCAGGGCTCCGAAATTTTTAAGTACGCTTTGTATCGGTACTTGCACTAATTGCTTCACGACAGGACAATTACGCTTAATGCTCGAGCTTGGATCCAGCCGCGTCGATGTGAGCGGAACATTTACAAGACTCGAGCTACTACACCAGTCCGTGAGGTCGTAGATAGTTATGTCACGAAGTGTTTCGAAAAACGTCTCGTAGATCTCTTTGAAAATCTTTCGCCAAGGTAGAAGGACGTCTGCTTCTAGTGGTGTCACTTGCTCTGTTTTGCCATCTTGTATTAACTGCTCATGGATCGGAAGAAGTGCGCAATAAATTCGTTTCTTGAGCTCGAACGTCGAAACCGAGGTGGCGGCTGTATACGACTGGAACAATCGATCGATAAACTCCGCCAATTTTTTATAGTAAACATCGCACGTATGGTCTCGATCCACGGAAGAGTTTTCGACGAGAATGCGGGTGACTTCAAGTGCCGTCAACACAATTTGAATTTCGTGTCTTCGTTTCCGCAAATTCCATCCATGCGGAGGATCCAAGATAGCAAATTGGAGTTCTGGTGGTGGATACACAGAATTCATGACTTTGGATGACAAAATATCTTGACGCAGACGCGAGAAAACAGCACAAATGCTATTTTGGATATCAATGGACGACTCGAACTGATTTATTACAGCCTTCACATTGTCTTCCAAGAGCTCTTTAAAGCCAACGCTTTTAAAATGGCGCACAGGAGGAGACAATTTTGCTATCTTTTGAAGCACTTGTCGGAACTTGTGAGGAAGGAAGCCCCCTGCATCGACGAGCTCAACGCTGACTTGGGCCACCTGCGCTTGGAACCGATGCTGCACGTGTTCGATACAGCTTTCAAGAGTGTTCAGCACTGTGGCTCTCGAAGACTTCATTTCCGCCGAAGCAAATCCGACACAAACAATCGTTACACGACATCCAGTACTCAGCAGCGACAACAATTCCCCGACTTGCTCTTCCCAGCTAGTGACATTATCAGCTTGCTGCAGTGTACTTAGGTCAACAGGCAGTAAGATTGCCGACGTTGCAGCAAGCTTGTCCTGTTGTCTCTCAGGCGTGTTCCGCCGAGTAAACGTCGAGTCAAGATACCGACAGCATACAGCAATACCTTGTGACATACTATTGCTCGAGTAATACGCACGATGACAATCGCGTTCAGGTGTCAGGACATCTTGAGTTCCTGCTCTAACCGCACACCACAAACCAAAGGACGACGAAGCATTCTCCAATAGATCAGCAATCACTAATTTCCATGCGATAGACGGAACCCCAGGATTTTGCTCACGAAGAGAAGGACCAACTAGTGTTACAACATCTTCAGCGTGCCAGAGTGATAATAATTCTGCCGTTGAAAACGACGCTCGCTCTTCAGCCTTTGGTATTTTCTTAAATCGCTTTGTACCGATCGAAGTGCCCGACGATCCTCGAAAAAGCCACTGCATACTGTCTTTTGCCTTTTGATGAGGCTGTTCGAGTCGAAGCTTTGACGAAATAGAAACTGGTCCGGGACCGTCGCGCGACACTTGCACATACTTCTTCCACAATTGCAGTCTAAACTTAATAATTGCACGCCGCTGCTTTTCCAAACGACGCACTTTCTTTCTTTCCGCTTGCTCCTTGGCCAGTTGCGCTTGTCGTTGCGCTTCGAGTGCAGCCTCGCGTGCTACACGAGCACGAGCTTTTGCTAATTCTTGCTGACGACATTGTTCGCGCTCTTCTGCCGCCTTCTGCCGAGCTTCTTCTAGCTTTTTTTCTTCCTCAAGACGTCGCTTTTCTGCAATAGCTTTTTGCCGTAAAATTTCTGCTCGTTGCAAATCTGCAACTCGTTGTCTCTCTGCTTCCCGAGCGGCCACTTTAGCCTTGTTGCGCTGTTCTTCTGCTTCTCGTTGCTTTTTCTGTTTGCGCAGTTGGGCTTCGAGAACTTCTTGCTTTTGTTTTGCTTCCTTTTCAGCTTGTAATCGAGCCGAAGCTTCCATTCTCTGTTCCTCAGCGGCATTTTTTGCTTGTGTCTTTTCCTCTTTTGCTTTTTCCAGTTCTCGCATACGTTCCAGCATTGCTACTTTCTTACGCTCCAGCTCTTTCTTTTTCTCTGCGATCGCGTCAAGCTCGACTCTTTTTTGATCAATACCTGTCGAGGGTTGCTGACTGGATAATATGTTAGCATTAGCGTTCGTAGAAGGCTGCACTGGGGCTTCTCGACTGTAATCGACGAAGAAGGAATAGTCGTCAACATACGGAGACTTTTCCGGGTACAGTCTTGCCTGCTCTTCCCGTTCAAGGTCTTGTATGAGCTTGCTCAAAGCAGGGTATTCATTTCGAGCATATTCAGTAACTCCGCGGCAAACATCGCGTCGTAAATAGTTCCTACAAGCATACTTGAAAGTAAGAATAGGCTTGCCGGATGCAAAAAGGACGCAAGTCAAGTAAGAAAACGCACCCTTGCTTCATCCCGACATAAATCTTGGAGCTACGGGTCTTCAACGGCGTATTATTTCGTCGTAGCTGGACGTCTATTGCGAAAATTAGCACACAACACGTCACTTTACATCGCCAAATGAGTAAACCAAAGGTAACTAAGTCTCCATACCTGTTTCGAAGTCGCCTCCAAACTTAACAATTATTAAATTGTCATCGCCTGCACCAGGTCTACCAGACAGTTGCAATTGATGCTCCTGGCACACGGAATACGCGTGCTCAATGTCGTCAAAGCAAAGTTGAACCACCAAGTCTTCTAGTGGATACGCCTGACTGCGATAAGCCCGATTCATACGAAGCAGAGCTGATGACCGGACATTTGGAATATACCGAAAGAGCAAACATGACTGCAGATACGTCGCTTGACGAAGGAGCAAAAAAAACTGAAAGTAGTCCCCCGTATGTCGCGCGACAAAGACTCGCATTGCAAATTTTAGATGCACGCTTTCCATTATCTGTCGTGGCAAGTTTTTAACATACTTCAACACATCCATACCACGACCATTGTCCAGCGTACAAAGAATGAAGTACGCGCGACACTCAGCCTCAAATGGACTTAAGAAAGCTGGATTGCCAATCTTATGGCTCTCATCGTAAAGTTCATTTAGCGATTTAAGCGTCTGCCCAAGCTGCTCCATGTTTTGTTGAGCCACAAAACTTGATGTCTCAATAAGTTCATGCTCACTTAACACGTGATATCGTGCGATACGCTCGTGAACGTCTAACACAATAGGATGCACTCGGCCTCCCGCACCGCGATAATTCTGCAAGACAAAATCTTTGCGTATCATACGAAAGCGGTCCCAGCAAAAATTGTATAATTCAATAGGCTCTGGCACTCGAGGCGTTTGAAAACGGGGATCTAATCCACACTGATCCAAATCCATAATTGCATGTTCAATATACAATTGTGTACGCCGGAGAACGCCTGGAGGCCGAATTTCTTCCGGAATATCTAGCTTGTGATCCGCTGAACTCCTTTGAAAACGCTTGATGATCATATCACGCTCGGTACCTGGCCGATCAGGAAAGGCCTTTTCAAAAATACTTAGCTCATCCACACGAATATGCAGCTCCCGTTCTGCTGGACTGCACATGTCAGCACAACGGCCATCCAAATTTGTAGCAGCTGACAGCTCAGCCTTGCTACTCTCATCATTAAGCGAAGACACGGCAGACGGCATAAGAAGTGGAGAATTGTCTTCATCACTTGTATTTGGAGCTTTTTTCTTATGTCGATTTTGCCGACGTTTACCAGACTTTTCTCTCGTTAATTTTGATGCTGGCGCCTTTGATCCTTTATAAACATCTTCGGAGACTGGAACTTTAGCGGTACTATAAAGTTGAGTATGTTTCCTTTTTTCAAAGTGTTCTTTTTCACTCGACTCCATTCCAAATCCTTCAGCAAATTTAGCTTTTCCAAGTGGTGGTTTCCTTGCGCTAGAGATTCGCGCATCAAAGGACGTCGCTTTCATGTCTGATGTCATAAACAAAGCCTCAGAGTTGGATAATGGCTTTGCTTGTCGTCGTTTATTACCAAATGCAGTAGCTGTGACCGCGTCATTAGACATGGAAGATTTTTTGCAGGACGAAGACGAAAAGCTTGTTTCGCCTGCTCCACGGCCAAAAGTTTTGAGAAAAGCTTGTCCGTTTGTACTTTCACCATCGCTAGCTGTAGGTGCAAACGGATTATCGACATGTGCGGAAGACGTTGTAGAAGGAATGGACTTTTTCTTTCGAACTTGAGGACCCGAACTCTGGTTGCCAAATAATGTAGCTGGTAACGACAATGGCGACGGTGTTTCTATATTGCCATGTCCAAATCCACTTGAGTCGCACGAGAACGTACCTCGTCCATGCTTTGAAGCACCGAAGGCTGTTTGCCCTCTTTTAAAGCCTTTGTCAAAAGAATTTTTTGATCCAACAAACAAATCCGATTTGATTCCGCCATAGCCTTGATTAGCAGACTTTCCATTACTGCTTGAGGCAAATCCAAACGTTGTGTTGTAACTTGCTGACGAAGTGTAAGGCTGCACATTGTTGTCGAAGATTGTCGATCCAAAAGACTTGTTAGTGTTTGTGTGCGCCCATGTCATGTTGTTGCTTGCCTGATCCGACAAAATCGCGTTGTTTGGTGCATTGCCAGTTCCTCTTGAGAAAAGTGAAGGTGCTTTCGCGATGCCACCGGGCGGCAAAGGCGGATGATTTATAAATTTGGTCCCTGAAACGCCCATCATAGCGTCTGGAGGAAGCGGCGACTGAGTATTGAAACCGAGATTTTGTCCGAACGTTGTCTTTACCGCTGAAGCATGACTTTCAATTTTGTTTGGATTAAAAGTCATTGATCCTGAACAGGCGAACGCACTGATCAATACCCGAAGACTCATAAACTGGTCGCAAGAGACGAGAGCGCTTGACGTCCTCCAAAGGAGCTGCTCGTCCACCTGCACTGACCACACTAGCATACATGAAAAACTTGATCACTAGCACTTTCGTACCTTGATTCTGACCGAAGGGATTACCGCCTTGTGCCCCGAAGCTTTCAAAGCCGCCGTTTCGATCTACAAAAGATATAAAGAGAACGTGTAAGGAGAGACCTTAACAGCCGCTGCAATATCAAAAGTACAAGGAATAGAGATATTGAATGTTCTTACTGGTGGAGCTGAACATCGCGTCGTCGTCGAAGAGCTTCGCACGCTGCCGAGAAGCCTCTGAACTTTGCTATACCTTTTTTGAGCGGTACGGTACCACTGGCCGAAAATAAGGTAGTACACCTAATATCGGATGTTGTAATGTTACCCGTATGTAATCCCTAATCACGACCTGATTGGCTGCTCCGTTTGTATAGTAAGGCCAAGATTGTTGGAGGACTGGCGTGCCGTGAACCACCGGTTCTCTCAGTCGCTAACGCTGTTGGGCCAAGTTCCAAATTGCCCGCAACTTTTTCGCTGAAGGTATAATCGCGGCTTTTGCGTCAAGATGGTGCTGAACGAAATTCACCTTCTTACCTCTGTGTTCAATCTAGTTAGAAGATGGTGAAGCACAACAATGTCATCCCTAACGGCCATTTCCACAAGTACTGGGAGTCCCGAATCAAGACTTGGTTTGACCAGGTATGAAACAATCTATTTCTCTTTCATCCCATAAGCCAGTCAGTCAGCAATCAGCTGCTCCACAACATGCGTCTCCACCCTTCTTCTCAGAAGTGGCACGTTCACAGGTCTACTTGACGTGCACACCAAGGGAAATACCGATAGTAGATCATGACACACTAATGAGCGCGTCGATTGAAAATAAATTCTACAAGACCATAAGCTATGCATGCTAATAGCTGCCTGGCTGGCTTCTTTAGCAAGCATGACGATGACCTGATTGTAATGCTACACTTTTACAGGCTGCTAAGAAGAAGACCCGTCGTTTAAGACGTAAGGCCAAGGCTGCCGCCATTGCTCCACGTCCGGCCGCTGGTCTATTGCGCCCTGCAGTGCACTGCCCCACGATTAAATACGGCTCTAAGGTCCGTGCTGGCAAGGGTTTCACCCTTGAGGAGTTAAAGGAAGCTGGTATAAACCGCAAGCAGGCCATTAGCATTGGCATTGCCGTTGACTTCCGCCGTACCAACAAGTCGGTTGAATCGCTTCAAGCTAATGTGCACCGCCTTAAGGCCTACAAGGCTAAGCTTGTGGTATTCCCGCGCAAGAGTAACAAGCCGAAGAACGGTGATGCCGCTCCTGAAGATGTAATGAATGCTGTGCAACATACTGGCCCGATACTTCCGATTACGCGCTCGAGCGTTAAGTCGATCACGGCTGTAATCACGCCCGAGATGAAGGAGAAGAGCGTCTTTACGCAACTTCGTGTGGCTCGCGCTGATAAACGCATCTTTGGTAAGCAAGCTAAGCGTCTAGCGGACAAGAAGGAGAAAAAGTAAGTGGTATTTACGGCGACAATTGCTTGCCCCCCCGTTTGAGTCAGGAGGGATAGCACTCCTTAGGTCAGTTGCGGAAACTTGGAACAATACATCGTGCAACAGAAAAAAGTGTTTATATTCTTGAAATGCATAGCATTTTAGCCTCACGTATAAGTGAGTTTTTGTAATAATGATAATCGCTTCAAAGGGACCATATAGCCAAGGAATGATGCAACAGCAATGCACAATGAGCACTTAGTATCGAGCCACAAAACTAACCTCTGATCTTGCAAACAAACTTAATTTTTGTGGACCATTCCATCGTCATAATATGTGCGCTACTTCTTTGAAAGTCTCTTCTTTTATTTTGTAAGAGATTTGATTTATGCATTTAGTAATGAATAGATTGACCATCGGGATCAAAATCTGATCACTGATTGCTATTATTCAATTCGCAAAATCGTATCAAAGATTTATGCCGGACTTTGTAAAACGAAGCGAAGGATATGTTTTGTTATGTAAAAGAACGCTTTCAAACCAATCGTCACGGTTTTCGCCACAGCTCCTTCAGGATTTATTGTGACGTAATCACACACCACCATGCACAGAAAAAGGCGTTGTCCGGTTAACAACCGCTCGATATTTTTCTATCGACGTAAGCACTTTAACGATCTATTCGAAACAATGTCCATCCTGTGTTGGTCCTACTTATATTTTAAATGCGCACTTGATCCATTCCGCAATATCTTGGTATGCAAAATGGTATATATACCGATTGGGTATACCACCACTCTTTTGATCCTTTTCTTAAAGGGGTGCCACATAAGCTCAGCTTTATTCAGCATGCTAATACACTCACCCCCACTAATACTTAGATCACATCCAATAGGAGAGGGATGATTGCTATCCACCACTCTTGAATTTTGACACGCGTACATGTTTCGCTGAGTGGGAGATCTGAAGGACATGGCTCTAGAATGGACGCCAATGACGACGCCGGGGCGTCGATGCTCAATTGTGTCGACACGAATATAAAACGGAGAGTCTAGTTAAGACCGTTGATCTTGCCAAAGATCAAACGGCGACGTATGGCGCTTATCAAGCAGTGCAGAGCGTGTTGTCTTGGATGGGGAGGGCTGAAGGAAACAAGCCGCTAAATGGCGATAGCTCATTACAAATAAGAATATTGATACAGTCGACGGCAAGGTCAGCCTGGAAATTCTCCTGACAGTAGATGCTCTGTTTGAGCTGGACGAGGTTTACTTGATAGAACTTAAAGAAGCTTTTTGAGCCGACAGCGTAGCTGAGGTAGTGCTTTTCGATCTAAAAAAGAGCTCAAGGTTATCGGATTATCGGATCTGTAATTTTCTTTGTAAAGGAACATCGGGGGTTTAGTCTCACGAATCCCGCATTCGACTTTACCATCACAATCATGATGATCGACGTGCGCAATAGAAACATTTTTTATGTAAGATTTATGGCTCGGTCTTACCTAAACCTATGTGTAGTTCTACCCAGTAAATTTCTTAAGTCTTGATACACTTCAGGCGCGATAAGTCTAGAGCAATGAGCTATGACGCTTTCTTTAAAGGATAGCTACACAACAGAAATTTGATGTTTGCCAATAAAAAGGTCTTCACATAAAGCCGAGCTTCTGTGGCAAAAGCTGACGTCCCGCCAAGACGAGCTCAAAAAAATGGCGCACGAATAGCTTCTACTGAATATAAAAGTGAAAGATATAACTTTACCGACCAATATTTATATCGGTTGGCTTACTAGGGAGTTTGAGGGATATCCAGGCTACGGTACTCCGACGGTAGTGCCTATTGTAGGATCCAGGCCGTTAAGTCTAAGATTCTCCGTCTGTGAAAAAGAGGGATTCCAGAACCTTTCCTTGTAAACTAAAAAGGCAAAGATGGTCACCACGCGGCCATATGGACTATTAGGTGTGCGTAGCGCTGGCGCTCTTTACCTAGAAGGCCGAGCCAAATGTTGGGCACTTATCTGTGAACCCTAATCATCCGACTACTTTGTGGTATAAAAGCTAGTGAAGCAATAGCCGAGAGCGACATGATTTTTGACGAGCTTTGAGCTTTGCCAGCGCCCATAATGTTTGCTTGCAAGCCAGGAATTTGACGATATCATGGATATGTCCATGAACCAAGGAGATTTTTTACTAGTACGTCATCTCCCAAATAAGATACTTTTGACTGGTCTAAGGGTAAGAATCGCCCCGCACTGACCTGTCTAAAGTACAGAGAGCAGCGATAGAATAGGCGATTTAAGCCGCAGGTATAGCACAAACAGGCTGCTCCTTCAAAAAGCCGTAAATGCGCAATATATCACCGTAAAATATAGCACCAAAAAAATATCAAGTCCCAATGGACTATAGTGTCATTCGAACAGCATTCTCTGCTTTGGCTGCAGAAAGCAAAGACAGATGATCCTCGTCTATCTCTAAATGGGTTCAAAAGAGGATTTTTGTTTAATCTTAGTGCTGCAAAGGCACGCTGGAAGAAGCCGCGCTCTCAGAACTATGGAAAAAGTAGAGGAAGGGATAAGTCATTTAAGCAAAGCTACGCAAACCCAGTAGTTAGTTGTAATTACCATATTGTGTGGCATAATTCATGTGATTTCTTTACATTAAAAGAAGGTGGTCCTTAGTACTGTGAAGTTATCAGAAAGCTAGTACATGGTCTATTGACCACTGCTTTATGCATAATAATAGTAAAAATACCATTCTAGGCTTCCAAGCCTACCTAATGGTTGTCATTATTTTTCTAATACCTCTTCCACTTAATCTATTATTTGCAGATCTAAGCGATCATTATGAAATGTTTCCCTCTTGACAAAAGACCTTAGCGCCTAAAGTCTGTCTTTTGAACAACGCTTTTTTGTTTTCGGAATTTCCAAGCATTCAGCTTTCAAAGCTTTTTTATTGATGAACCTGAATAAACTCCAGTCCACATTCTGATAAATAAGAGTTTGGAGGAGCCTTGGTCTTGCGTGAATACTTGCCTTTTTAAAGCAAATAACGACAGCATCTTCGCTGCTCTTGGTGGCACTTGAATCCTTAGATGCTAAAACTGGCTCATTTGAGGATGGGGCAATACACTTACTTTTTATAAGTTATACAGGACGGGCTGGTTAGGCCAACTGTCTTGTTTGGCCCGAACAAATCACGTTTTGATTATGTAAGCATTTGATGCAATCAACGCGCATCTGGATACGTGGTCTAGTTGTGAGAACACTTTGTTAAAACACCTTACAAAAAAAGAAAATGGCGGAGTCGACGGCGTTGATGATACCCAAGCCTAAGGCTACCTCGCCCAATGTAAATTCAGTAGCGGCAAGGGTGAACACCTTAGAACGGAAAAAAAATTGCTTTGTCTCAAAGATGCCGAAATGGCCATAATGTCCGCAGTTTTGCGAGGCCGTAGTGTCCACATTATTGCGAGAGGATCGACAAATAGTGTATCTGGTCATTTTTAATCTCTGCGGATAGCACTTACATGCAATACATCAGTTGAGGCGGTGTCCCTCCTCTGGTGTAAGCCAAATCGCCAGCTGACGCGTTATTTTTTCACATAATTTATTAATCATCTTAAGGTCACGCCTCCTTGCGACCTGATGGAGTAAGAAGAGTTCAATGAGAAGTAACGAATATTGTTGGCTTAGATGGTAAGCAACCCTCCCTTAGAAGGTGTGGCAGTAACCATCATAATGTACAGACTGTGCACGGGGCCACTCGGACGAAGTTACTCCTTGCATATCCAGCGAGGCGTGAAAGTCACGATTATTATGGGGAGTAATTTTAAGACAGCACGGCTCGCAGAGCTAGGACTAATCCCGCGTTGTGGTCCCAATAGATTTCATCAATGCTCCTGAGGAAATGCAGATGGGTGTCGTATCAGTGCTATCTGTAGTGATACCCGACAATTGCGGTCTGCGTTGGCTTGTGCCAAGCGCGCCAACGCTCAGGGAGCCAGAGCTTCATGACGAGCCAGTCATCTAGTATGCTCAAGTGAAACTCAAAACGGCGCAGAGCGGTCTGCTTAGAAAGAACTACGTGCTGTAAGGCCTCGCAGAGAAAGTGAAGGTCAACAGGGCTCAGACCCAAACAGGTTCATGTTTTACAACGCCGATAGTACTTGCAAGCCTGGCTTGCTAGTAATCAAGACAGCTGTGTAGTAATTGCAAATCATGGTCTGTCCTCGTGGACATGGGGGCTGGGGGGCATTGCGTTAATGCGGTTGTGCTTCAATGTCGACAAAGTCAGTCATATGCAAAGGCTTTACGAGCACACCAACGCGATAACGTGACATGGTCACTATTCCCTTAGCGACAAAAACAGATGTTTTATATTTCTGTAAGATCCTCAGTACTAATTGATGCTTAAAACATCACACAATTTTGGCTCAACATTAACATGGTAATACCACCATCTATTGCAATCAAAACGGGTTCGTCCAGATCCGGTACACGCTCTCCTCTCATCAAGTTTTTGGATATCTTAATTATATAAAAGTCCTAAAAATATTTTCTGCCTCTCAAATATCTTGAATTAACTTCTTATAAGCACACACAACAAATTGGATAAGGCCTGAGGCTCATTTCATGACATAGACGGCTCAGCAGACTACCTTATCGTCCGCACAAATAGCATTGTCAGGGTTTGAACTAGACAACGCTCTTATGACACTGCCGAATCACATCGCCTAAATACATACATCATTTTGGCGCAAATACGCTTTGTCGTTAGATAACGTCTTCGCACCGCACGCGTCAAATTCTTTTCAAAGAATCATTCATCATGATTAATTACGACCCATTTGAGGTTAAAAAGGGTGAGTGCCTATTCAAGTGAGCTTGCGACTCCCAACAACCGAATTGAGCTATTACAATAATTCTTTCTTTAATACACTCACAAGATCATGCATCGCGCACCGCGTCCTTGTAAAGCGAGTGCTTTCACCGCGCACCCATATTGTGCAATTCGTTCCTATTCCTCGATTGGACGCGTGAAGTGGTCGGGTGAATTAACGTCTTATCAATGATTAAGTACAAAAGCACAGAATTTTGTTCTCTCAGCGCGCTTTCGCAGCGACTTCAGTGATTTCAGTGTGCGAATGGAGCCGCACCATTGGTGTGGGTTCAAAGATCGCTGATCCGCAGTCGAGAGTGGGTTAGCGATCACAACTTGAAAATAACGGGGTCCTGAATTACGCTGCATATGAGACATGTAAGATCATATTGCAAGTTCTGTAGCCCGATGAAGCAGAGGTGGCACGTCATGTACTACCGTCTATTTACGTATTAACAAGCATGAATATGGCCTTGAGAGTTGTATCTCGAAAAAAAAAGTAAGTGTGCACCTCTTGCATAATGTGCCAGCAAGTTTATTTTTACAGCAAGCTTAAATTAATTATGTAGGCGTAGAGAAATCAAATTTTAAATTGTCTATTAATACATAGATAAGATACGAAAAAGTGATCTAACCACTAACAGATTGAAAAATAGGTAAAATTATCCGGAGGATCGAACTCACGTATGTAGCAAAATATGGAGACATTTTGTGGTAAGGAGTGAAGGGCTAATTAAACTCAGAAATAGCTGTTTTTTTACGAAACTATTGAAGCTTTATAGCATTCAAAGTCTTTTTTTGGGGGGTTGAGCACTCATTAAGCCAAAAGTTGTAAAAACTTACTAAATTCTGGGAAACCCGAATACTTTTCTTTTTTAATAGACAGACATCGGCGCTTAGGTCTTTTGTCAAAAGGGAATCAGCCCAGATTGATCGCTAAGGTATTTAAAAAATATTCTTAGTGAAAAAGGAAGTAGAAAAACCATGACAATCGGTAGGTAGGCTTGGAAGCCAAAGTGTCCAGCGTATAATGGTGCAGATACGACAAATTATGGCTGTCAAATCAGTATTCGAAGGTCCTTGCCATGAACCACTTTCCAGATTTCTAAGGTTATTAAGATTATAAAATTCTGAAACCGTGACTTTTTCATATTTTGAGCATTGCACGATGACTCAAGGAAACGAATCTCATGGGGCACATGCACCTCGATGTTTCAACAATGAGTATTGGGACTCCGTATCATACTTAGACAGTGCCTTCCATCATGAATATATGCGCCTACGACTGAAAAAAGGGGAATTCGTGTATCTTATAGATCCGCGTTTGACGCGCGAATTGGACGAATTTTGCGATGTGGACACAATGCATAAACCGAGGGGCCCAGTAATATTATTAGGTGAAAGTGGCATTGGAAAAAGTGCCTTTGTGGCCAATTGGCTTGAACGCCGTCGTAAAATGTTCTCGGACTGCCAGTCTCCGTACCCCGAGTTTATTTTTTCGCATGTAGTGGGAAGCTCGCGGCAGTCTTGTCTTGTATCCAACTTACTTGAGCGTATTTTGCGTGAGATCAAGGAGCATTTTGAGCTTATTAAAGAAATTCCGGACGCAGAAGAACGATTGAGTTGGCAATTTCCTCGTTTCTTGGAAGCTGCATCAAAAAAAGGACGCGTCATTCTCGTAGTTGATGGACTTCATCGACTACGTACGAATAACGGTGATGGTATTTTAAAATGGCTTCCGCTTACATTCCCTCCAAATATTCGCCTGATTTTTACGGGAACACTAAATTGCTCGACAACAAAGTTGTTTCAAGAAGTTACTTCGAGCGGTGGACCAGCTCACACGAAAGTCCGTGACGATGAAGGTGATTGTGTCGAGAGCGACATAGGAAGCGATTGCTACAAACGATCCAGTCTTAGCTCACAGATGATCGAACGAATTAAAATAGAGGCCGGTCGACGAAACTGGAAGCTTGTCCACTTTTTCTCACTTGTAGAGGACGACCGTAAACACATATTAAAATTGTTCATATCGAAGACAAGTGATCAAGCCACGCAATTGTCAAAGACATCAGGACTGCAACTAGTTGAGGCTCAGCAACGTGCTATCATCAGCACACATATGAGCATTAGTCCACAATTCTTGAAAGTCCTTCTTGTTTGTTTGTTGTGGGCTGTGAAAGAGGGATTTAATATGCACGCTCTATGTGAGAGCTGGTTAGAAGTGGGAAGTACAGCTCAGTTGTTAACACTCGTTCTTGGAAGTATGGAGTCTGGCTATGCACCTGATCAATTCTCCACCGCTGATGCTATGAAATTTTCGGTAAATTCTGACAACAATGATGAAAAAGCTTCCGCTACGGCAAATCCCGTGTTGCTTTCCACCAAGCAATCAGCAGATTTCGCAGACGAAGGGCGAAAGGTACACTTCAACAGTTCAGTGAATGGCGACATTACTGTATATACGGCTACGAACTCTTTGAATGCTGTTGCACCGCTAAAAGAACTGCTGGGTCGAGCTTTGTGTCTTTTGTACACTAGTCGTCATGGTCTATTGCTGAATGAGCTCCGCTTTATCTTAAATGCCGTCGTAGCTGAGGCGCAGGGTATACGTCGCTCTCAAGGATTCTATAAGGATGGTGAAGCCGTTAGATTTGGTCGCACAACAATTTTGAAACAAGAAAAGCTAACAGCCTTTTCCGAGGAGCAATGGCAAGCCTTGTTACGGGCCCTACGCACACTGAGTGTGCTGTTTGTACGAGGTGTCGTTGTAATACCTATGTGCGATGACATCTTGCGCGATGTCGTATGGTTTCGGTACATAGGCAATGAACACGTTGAGCGACAATATCATCAATGGTTAATTCGATTTTTCCGTTTTCATCCTACCACTTTCCGTCGAGTCGAAGAGCTGCCTTGGCATTATAGACGTTGCTATCAGTGGGATGCGCTGCGCCAAGTGTTAATCGATTTACCGATGTTTCAGCTATTGTACACAACAAGCTATAAGGTCGAACTTTTTGGCTACTGGAGTTTGCTTACTGATGGTTCATTGCTTAATCATAGTGCAGCTACTAATATGTCCGACTCACCCGTGTACGTGATGCCTTTCGATATCGTTAAAGAATATGGAAAATGTATCGATAACTGGTACCAAAGTGCCCACCCCACAACTAAAGTGTTCACGTCAATTGTGCAGCTCGTCACGCGCTTTATGTACGACTTTTGCCTGTCATCTCAGCGTCCTATGCCTCAACTTGTTCACACTCCTCTCGACCTTAAGCAACTCTACCTAGACGGTTTCCTTTTCGTAAAAAACTTGCCACATGCACTTACAGTCAGTGGTCTAGCTGAGGAATCTGCATTGACGTCAGCGCTCACGGCCTCTTCAACCTTCGGAAGCATGCCAGCAATGAAGTGTACGCCGACCGCTTTATCCGCGCTATATGCAGCATTGGACAACTTTCCGCCACCAATACACACTACAAGCGTTGGAAATACGAGATCGTCTGTTGTGGACGACAACGCAATTAAAAGCTGTCATTTTCATTATTATCAGCGGTGGATTTGGATTCAACTTCCGTGGCTTGCACTTGGTTGTAATATAAGTATTTGAGATGCGGTCGTGCAGACAAATAATATTAGTAATCGCAACGACAAGATTGATCTACTTAAAACGCCAACATCGTTGCCGACCACTTTTTCAAAATCGTTGCTTCCTTTCAATGTATCTCACGAATCACCTGGAGATGAAACATACAAAAAATCTAGGCGTTACGCTGATAGTAGTGAAATTGGTTTATTAAAGACTATGACACATATTTCGTCGCAGCAATTTGTGCAAATGAGTCACTTTCATACGCAATCCCATGGTGTCAAAAAGAGTATTTTGGACTCTACTACACGGCGTTCTCGAGACGCGACGACAAAATCTCAGCGCGCGTCAGTGATAAAGTCGAGTGTCCTGTTGACATCGACCTCGAATTCGCTCCCTAATCAAACATTAGATGTCATATCTCCCGAAAATCCACATGAAAATAAAATTGCGTACGCGACAGTGGGAAGCTTGCTTATGTCTTCGGTCAAGTGTCACTCTAGTGCTGCTTTAAAATTACCAGCTTCTTCACCGACATTGATTGAACAACATGAGCTGTTAAAAAAAGCTATCTCTCCAATAAGTAAACGCGACAATTCGATCGGGCACTTTAATCAATCTAAGTTGGAGTCACCAGCTGCACATAGATCCATTGCTGCGTTGTCACCCATGGCGCTTGTTTGTGAGACACGTGGATTACATACAAAAAGTCAACATGATGCAAAAACAGAAGACTTGCTTTCGGTCACTACAGCCTTTAGTCTATCTGCTGATTTTCAAGATAGCCGGCAGTCAGACTGGGATTCAGACCAGTCTCACAAACACTGCGTAATAATCAAACTTCAAGCATTCTTTGAGGCAGTTAAAAGTGAAGTTGCGCAAAAGAAGAAGTACTTGCGTAGCGTCAAGCAGGAGCTTCGCGCAATCTCACAGCGTTGTGGAGTGGCAATGCGCGAGTATGAAATGGCACAGCACGCTGGGGAAGAGATGAGCTCTCGTTTAGCAAAATTGGACGAATTTATGAAACAGATTGACCATCAGGAGAAAAGGCATCGCAAACTTATTTTAGCGTGTGAAATGTTATCCGCCTGTGCTCCTGCGCATTTTGACGCGAACGAGAAATTGCTACGTCTTATGCAATTGAAGCTTAAAGACCTACAGAATGAGAAAAGGGTGCTGCGTACTAAAAAATCTCTTTTACAAAATGATGAATATTCTAATTTGCGAGAGGCGGTTGATAAGAGCAAACAACTAATGTCAAGTGTAGTGGACAAGCTCGAGCGTACAAGCGGTAAATTTGCACACGATCAGGCGTTGTCTTTAAAGCTGTATCAGCAACGAATAGAGAAAATTAAGGAAAGTGGCAAGGATCTCAAACGCACAATGGAAGAAGAAGCCCGAGGACATGCTACACAAGCGTTCAGTGGTCGTACACGGTTATTGGTCTCTAAAATCGCACATCAGCAAAATGACGCCATATGCAAGACGATCCAAAAAGGAACTGGTCTTTTGAAAATGGAATCTATACTACAAAAAGTTATGCAACGTGGAGAGCTGAAGGCAAGCTTGGAAGAACAAGCTCATCTTTATAAAGCGCACTTGAAGCAAATTGAAATTCGCAATGCTGAGCTGAAAGAGCAATTACATGTGCTAAAGCTCTCACAGAGCACGGCTTTATCAGAAGACCCCCGGATACTTGAACAAAAGCTTCGCGCTGCTAACGTAGAGCTTGCACGAGTTGACAACGCTCAGACGAGCCTCCTTGCGAATTCAAAAGAGGTGGTTACTGGAGCCGCGAGAATTGTAAAGCTTATGGGTATCACGAACTGCATAAGTCCACATCAAAATGCCATTCCGGCTTCTAGACTATGGCCACCTTTCGTAACCAATGGAGGCGATAAAAGCAGCACCTCAGGGATTGAGACACTCGAGCCTATAGCAATCAAAGAAATCCTACAACTTTGCCAAGACCGAGCAACTTTGATGATGGACGCAGTATGTCCCTCATCACAAAATTACGGTTCTTTCACTTGCTCACAAAAAAAATATTTTGTAGGTAGGAGGCGCATTGTGTGATCCAGATGTCAACTTTTCTCTGGTAAGCAAGGTCGTATCATCGTTTCTTTTGTGTGGTTTCAACACTAAATTGTTACGCAGGTCGCAGATTGGTCGTCTACGAGTCGGCGTCGGACAGTGCGTGAAGGAAACGAAAGGACGGTACCACGACTAAGTCGCTACCACCGACCACTGCAGCTCAGCAGCGTGACAGAGAAGAACAATGGCAAAAATCATGATCGCAACGCTATCCTGTCCCCTTTTGCCGCGGCCATCAACGCTGTCGTGGCCGCGATGGTGACTCAGCACAGTACTTCGCAGATGAAGGATGAAGAAGCAGAAGCAGTTTCAAGAGAGGCTATCAAAGCTACTAGCAGAAAAAAAGTAGTACAGTCAAAGCGCAATGTGGGTGGGCAAATTAAAAGATAATGTACATTTTGGTAAATTTCACCGTCATATAATATTTCATCCTATGACACGGACTTCTCTGGATCTTCGATTTTCACTATGCGACGCACAAAGAGCCTAACTTTACTCAAAATATTAAGTACAGTTTGACTTAGGTTTGACGGTCAATCAAACCAAATACCCATGTCTATCAGTTCGACACGTTGGCCACAAACTTGACACAAATTGAATGCGCGCTCCAAAACCACCACCGAGCTGCCAATAACCGAGTAGTGGTAGGCAACTGCGGTGCCGGCTTTCTCGTATAGTAAAGCTTTGCTGGCTTGTGATCGTAATTCTTGTCCTTGGCACCAACAGTGTCAATCTATGACATTCCAATGTCCAATACGTTGTCCGACGCGGTCCAATGTCCTCGCCAATAGCGCTTTTACTCCCTAGCATAGGTGGGCTTATAACATACCAAAGCTTCGCTCGCAGAAAAGCGGGTGGCACATAAGATCGCTAAACCTCAAGCTTGCGGCGCCACATTCATACTTTGCATCCGGAAAACAAAAGCAAACAGCGTTCCACGATATCAAATTCGAGGTATATTACACTTATGTACAGCAGGATCCTACGGTGGTTCCCGTCTCTTAGCAAAAAGCTCCAATGTCACGTTGGTTGTTCATAAAGCCTTAGCGTACGACTAACCTCCTATGACAATGAAGCGTCGCATAATTGTCCGACGCCCCAGAGTCGACAAAGACTCTCCAAGGTTTAATGAACTTCCTCAAAGCTGCCTAAAAATCTAAGAAGACAGCCTTGCGAGCACGCTTCATGACGTTGGGCATGAGGCTAAGCCAAAAAGAATAATTATACGCTACCCCGCAGCTTGAAACTCTATAACCTACTTTCAGCATAGCTGAGATCCATGAAGATCGAAATTCCTGGCTTTGCGGGTTCAAGTCAGCGTAACTACACTATGCCGTCACATGACGATTCGGTTGCCACAAAAGCCGCGCGCGTCGGTAACCTCGTATTTGAAGTATATAAAACCCCAAACTTATGGCTTTCCAGTCCGTCCATCAGAGAGTTAAGAAAATGAGTCACTTCCCCTGCAACGACGAAGACCTACGCATGCGTCCGCAGCTCGTACGATCTTCTTTAAGGCTCCCTGTATGCACCGCGCTCACCTGAGCCATACACCTGCAAGCCCGTGCGTCGCACAACACGTGCACACAAATAACCAGCGTACTTTCATGCAAATCCCACGTTATACGTGCCTATTCTCGATCAAGCGCTTGAGCATTGTAAGCTAAGAATATTATTAAAGACGATGTCTTTTTGGCGCGACAGCAAGACGTGTATTTACAGTAGAATAAATCTTTCTCGCTCTCTAAAAATAGCGGCCAAATGACAGGCTTCTAGACAACGATTCGGCTGTGATTATCTAGGGGGCTACATCTGGTACAAAGGACGGATGGCATTGGATCTCCGGTCTCGACAACTCACACGCTTAGTTCTAAGAGCGAGATTTTTGGTCTATCAGAAAAAAAATTAGGCGGTTGATCGTGTTTATTTAAGGACTCAAAGAGTGAATACTCGATGCCGGTATAGCGAAGCTACTCCTTCGTACTCATGGTTCATGCCCCTTATGCAAGCGATGTGAAGCCGTGTAGAAGTTGCGATTTTTTTCTTTATCGCGACAGTTTATCACAGTTAATGTAGGGTGTAGCACACCCGACTACTCGTCTAGAAACTCGTCGTCGGTGTTAACTAATTGTTGTTCTGCCGATAATGATCCAAAAGATCATGCTCGCAAAAGCAGTATATCCAAAGCATTCACAATGTATTATGAACCGAGTTGTTCTGGTGACTTCAGCGCTGCATATTTTAACACCGGAATGCGTAGTTTAGCTTAAGTCATCATGATAAATACCGTTTACGAATTCAATAGCTCTTTCAAGAGTTGAACCTTGCATTCCCATGACTTATTGGAGTGATAATATCTTCTCTATTTAGCACGAAAGTAAATTTGACTCTGGCGACGGCTTCGTGGAAATATACACTCGACGTGGTATTGGCGCTCGCTGTTTCCATCGATCAGAGAAGGATGATGATTTCCAACTATTTGCTATGATATCACTTTTAACTGGCGTCTGGCGGACGCAGCCCCGAAGCTCGCTAATCACAACATCGATGACCCCGACTCTTTCCTATAAAAAGCTACAGCTACAAATTTTCAGGTCTCGTTGGAACAAATCTAGAGTATCAAGAGCGCAGGCACGACGCTTCACGAGCAGATCATACGATTCGCGCCTCTCGAGACTGATATTGTGGTACTCCGTGACCAGGACCAAAGTCTGATCTAAATCGTGCTCCCAGAAGTGTTGCTTCGTATGATCCAGTTTCAACGATTTTGCATTTACCTGGCTCGGATCATAGTACAACTTTAGTAAGGCAACATACAACACGGCTTATTTTGGCTATATCAAGCGTTTACGCTAAGACACTTTAAGTATGCCCTAAAATTACGCACATAATGATGTGTACCAAAACTCCACTCTCAAAAGATGTCTTAATATTTTCCCTTTTGTTCAGTATATTTTTTGAACTACTCAACTTAAAGCCACTTAATCGCGCATGTCTCAAGACATTATGACTTTGAAAAATATAGTCTTCGCTTTGATTATGCTTTGTGGGAGAGCCGTTATCAGCAAGCCACTTGGCTATGTCTTCAAACCTTTAACTACAAAGTGGTGGCGTTGATGAAGCAAAATGACATTCACGTAAGGCATTCAAATTCATTAAGTGCAAGCATACTGCTCCATCACCTTAGTGAAATTGCGCACACACAGCGTACTACTTTTCTGACGACATGATGCACTCGCTCAGTCTGACAACGGCCTTTGTTTGGTTCAACCTGGACACGTCCAACCTGGCGTCAAGCGCCTTATTAAATCTGACTGAAAAACTGGGTCTCCGACCGAGGCAAGTAACTTCGGCAGTTAGTGGTGTCTAAGACTTGATTGATGTACAGTGTTTCTGTTTGGAGGTGGCACAGTCGGAAAATGACGATACTTCACCCTGCAATCTCAGGTAAGGATCCGCAATTTTTATCTTAAAAAAGGTCCACCTAATGTATGGTAGAATCTGGACTCATACACTTGATCTAAATTGACAAAGCACGCATATTATAAAGTCTGGTAATAGTATGCGATATATTTTCCGATTGCGTTGACTATTGCATGTTGCTCAAAATAATTGACTCACTTGAGATCTCTCCACTTAATATTGGGGCAATACCATCGTAACCAACAGTGATGATAAGTCACTTATATCTTAGCCTATTTAAAGCTCTGTTGCCCTTTTCTTGTATTGCACATTGCACATCTCGCTTACCGGTGTACGCACATGAACAAGAAACGACGATAGAAGTACGCATTAATCTGTACAATAGCTTAAAAGATCTCTTGATGCCCTTCTTCATAATCACTTGATGGTGTTGCAAACTGTTTGCAAAAGTCGGATTTCAATAGCTTTGCTATCAAAGTACACTCGTAACTTGATTACCCAACTTTCCGCAGTGAAAGAGCAAATCATCCCTATCAGCCTCATAATCGCTCATCTAACTTTAAGACCGCAATGTATTTCCTCTAATGTTATCCCGTTTTTTGCTCAGATGTGGGCTTACAAGTCCTCGACAAAGAACATGGACATGAACTCGTACTACTCGATATGATCTGATGAGTAGAATCGAGCTCATCGGTATACTTTCTGAGCCTCCTATCAATGAGACGGCAATATGTTCACCTCAGCTAAATATACGCGATCTACTTCGCTTTGCTACGTCCATTTAGGAAGGTTCTGTCGCAATTTGGCTGTCACACATATGTGCTTGATTAAGACTACAAAATCAGCTACTTCGGAAGCGAATTAACAAAATCAGATTTTTATGATGCAATACGAATTTAAAGACAATCTGGATCGCTATTGAATTTCAGTGCTCACTTAGCTGCTGGTGCTCTTGTTTGTACATTAAGCGATCATGCAACAACCAGGTTCTAAGCTCACGTAGTGCACGTTGTCGGAGCGAAGTAAGCCTGTGGAAGCATCATTGATTTATGCCGCAATCATGTGAGTTGGAGAACCAGATAATGGGATACACACTAAATTCATGCATCCATTAGCCTAGAATTATTCATACGCGTTCGAGAAATGATGAGGACGAAAAATTATTGTTTCACGCAGTTCCTTACATTGATGCCTAATTGCTAATCTGACAATTAAAACATGTTTGTCGCCAATACTATAAGAATGTGTAATTCGCAAATGAGCTACTTTTCTTTTTAAAAATAGAATTTTTTTATTTTAACTGTAAATCCTGCGAAAAGCCAAATCCAATTCCGCTGGGTCATCAGTTTCATGAACGACACAATTTCTTGCGCCTTCCGAAGCAGGCAACTCATCATCATTTGCAATTCCATACGACTTACAGATTGCTTGCACACGCCGACTATCGTCCCTCGGGTTATCTTCGATTTCTTAATTTAACGCGATAAATACTTAAATACCGGTACTGCATAACCTCGCTTACGTGACGTATAATGCTAGCCTTTGACTTACGCCCTTTTGATATTCGTATTGTGAGAGCACCAATAAGCGCTCAACGCGTCAACGTACGTATCCATTCGGTTTAAATACAGTTTTTGTCTCAGCGGGCGTGTGTAAGTCGCGCGGAAGCTTCTAACTAATCATTTTTAAAATAATTGTGAGGTTGCCCATTCTCTGGACTGACTAAAAATGCTATATTTCTATCACAATTGTAAATCATTACTTCTCAAATGTGATAATGACTTTAAAATATAACAGTCCCAGCAGAGGTGTAAAAGCTACTTTTGGAAATATCCAAAAAGATTAGCTTAGCCGGTCGGCGAAGTGTTTAGTACCTTTTGGCTGCAATCCTACAAATTAAGCGATAGCTGAATCTTACTTTTACTCTGTAGGCATTATAATTGAGTTGCGCTTTGTAAATTTAATGATCACAATGCCTCTTCTTTTTCTTACTACGGATGGCATTCCGCTGCGGATAGGCTGACAAAGAGGGTTTTATTTTGAGACTACTACATTACATGCAGAGCGAGGTTTTTCGTTTTTTTTCGCGACACGTTCGCCTCACTCGCGTAACCCCGAAAACGCCTTGACGTGACCAGCTCGAAATCATGAGCCTCCGACGACTGAACAGCAGCAGTGGTGCCAGCAACTCGCGCCTTTCTAGCTCCCTCCACCGGTGTGCTATTGCGCTGTGCTCAAACCAGGCTGTCGCTGAGGGTGTGTGCTCTATGCATCTTTCGCGCAGCGGCCGCGTGGGCGGCGGCCAAGGTGCCGTTATAGACGGTCGCATGATGGGCTTGCGTGGCGCACCTCCATCCTCGGCGGGAATGGATGATGGCATGACTGATGATCGCTACTATCGCGCCAGTGCGCACGCCGCCATGCAGCCACGCGCTGGCCCCTCGGCAAAAAAGCGCAAGCCGTCGCCGGCTGAGCCTGTGAACCGTTATGTGATGGATAATTCGAGCTCTGGAAGTGGCTTGACGCGTGAAAGCTTGAACGAAATGGTCAATCAAATGCAGTACTCGAAGAGCGCTGGGATTTCCGACTACGAGAACGACCCGTACGTCTCGGCCCAGGCTTCGGCCAGTACTAATGGCTCGAATCGATCCGAGTCGGATGGCTCTGTGGATGAAACGAACTTGCGCCGCGAGCGCAACCGCATCGCAGCACGCAAAAGTCGTCAGCGCAAGCTAGATCGCATATCAAACCTTGAGGACGAAAAGATGCGCCTCGAGCAGCACCGCGATATGCTCGTGCAGGAAATTCGCAGTCTGGAGAAAAATGACTCAAGCTCCGCTTCTAACGTCGTTTTAACCATCACCGACAAGGAGTATCAGCAATTGCAGAACAAACGGCTTCAGATCATTAAACACGTTGAAGAGGCCTACAATTCTGGCGACATTTTATCAACTGTCAAATACTTTCGCGATGACTCGATTGTAAGCGGCCCGCAAAACTCGTCCGTGCACCTGCGCGGCAAGGATGCTTTGGTGCTAGATTATCTCTGCACTACTTGCTTGTTTGGCGACGTGCACCTTCACCATGCCAAGGTGGACTGTGGTGGTCCGCGAAGTCAGCACTTTCGTGTACACTGGGCGCTGTCCGGCACGATTAAGAGCGTTGGTGTCAGTATGAATAAGGAGTTTCTGGAGCTGATCGAGAGCGTGAAGGGTCGTCGTGTCACAATCGATGGAGTTAGCAATTTTTCCTTTAGCGGAGACAAAATTGTGTACGTGCATCGTACTGCAGACCAGGCCAAGTTACTTTCGGCGCTTGTTAATCTGAGTAAGCGGTAATAAGAAATCAGGTACTTGTGGTGCATTTATGATGAATACGAATTATTTTTTTGAATGTTTTATTCCTGTTCTGGTTGGTCTTACTTAAAGTACTGAGTTCGGTTACGTACATGTGCAACGTGCTACGGATATACAATGTAATTTTCCGTGTGCTAGACAAAACGTACGGACATCAATAAAAAAACTCCAGTACAGTATAAGGCAGTGTAAGAGCGATACAAAAGTTGACAATATAAACCTATCACTTATGTAGCAAATTACCGTCGGGTGGCACTTCCCAATGTCGACTTCCTCAGGACTCGCCCAAGCCTGACGTGCGTCCGCACTGGTACATGTAGAATCAACGTCTACATGATAGAAATTACTATTACGAAATAAATGATCATATGTTGTCTAAATTTCGCCACTATTAAATTTGCCAAGCCAAAAATTGTGCTATTTGCTGCATGGTCGAATAAATCAAGGATGGTACTACACGACAGAGTTGAAAGACGTGCAAATTTTCTGCAATTAAATTGATTTTCCACAAGCTGTCATCGTACAAACTGTGCACTTACCACTTAAAGAGATCATTTTTAGCTAAAGCTACATAAACAGTGCAATAAAAAGCGTTCCTGTCACATGAGCCATTGCAGCAGAAAAACTGCCACGAGCTGTCGCAGCGCACCAATGTTTAATTGCTGATGGTAATTGCAGTTGCTGTAAGTTCAACACGGCGTAAGGACTAATCACCAAATTTAGCTCGGCGACTTGGCAGGGCTAAAATCAGCGATTGGATACATACTATGGAAACCCCACTCTGTTCAGCCCTAGCCACCGTGGTAGTGTACGACCTAAGATGTATCACATTGCAACCACTCACCCATCGCACTGTTTGCGCTTGTCGCTCGTAGAACCAGCGACGGGTCCGCCCCATATGCACGACAGCGAAAATACCCAGCAGCAGCAGTCTGAGCCCAGTAATCTCTTGCCTCAAACGCCGCTAACTTCACTATCAGTCTCGGCTGGCAATAAGGACACCGCCGACGACCTGGTCGCCGAAGTTGCAGCAACTCCTCCTGTCCTCTCTCCATCAGACGCGCGTTTATTGTACCGTGAGTGGCGCACTGGCTCGCACGTTGGTGTTGATCTAACTCGCCTCAGGACTGGCGAACTGAACAGCAGCAGTAACGGCAGCGGCATGAGTAGTGAGGACATATTGAGCCGCTCACCATTCAGCGTCTACGGCCGTTCGCCCAATTCGCTTCCTCGCATTGCTGAACGCTTTGAGAACTTGCCACTTCGTACAACTGTGCCACCAGTTGCGCTTGTAGCTCCACAGGATGTGGACGATCGCGCACGCCTCTTGTCGCAACAAATTATAGCGACGGACGCGACTCAGTTTGGAGGTATAGCGGCAGTGAGTCTTCAAGCTGGCTCTTATGATCCTGCTGGTCCTAGTGAGCTGGTGTCAGGAATTAAAAAAGCTCAGAGCAACCAAGCCTTGGCTGACTTGGAGAAAAAGGGGTACTTTCCTGTGGCACCCAAACCGTCAGCATTGGGCGTACAACGCGGACTGAAGAACTCGGTAGTCAACGACATGTGTCGCGCTGTTGTCAAACACATGGTGGGGGATGTTTACGTTTCGGCGTCCGGCTCATATGGCCAACGCAAGGTACTCAACCACTTGTACGAGCCCGTGTTTGCCTCTGTGCAGGCTCATTTCCGTCGTTTACCAGCAAGATACGCACTTTCTGTCAACCCGGATGATGTGCCTTTGCATATGCGTCTACTTGCGAAAAATCAGCGCGATCCGACGGCTATCGCAGTTAATGCACAATTAAAGAAGGACGACAACGGAGAGTACGTCACATGTGTGTCATAGACTCGTCATGCATCTAACATTTGTTTGAGGTTTTCTCCAGCATTGTGCCTAATGTGTGTGAAGTGGCGGTGGTGTCACTGGACCGTGATAATATGCTTGACGCCATTACGCGGGCACTCACTACGATGAAGGGCAATATTTTAGATGCCGACGTCATGACTACATCGGATGGCACGCTACTGGATCGGTTTGTTGTGAGGAGATCGTTTATGAGAGATGAACAACAGGACGAGCTGCGTACACGTATCGAACAAAATCTCCAAAGGCTTAGTTTGGAGGAAGACACGCGGTCGAGTTTAACGGGCAGACTGAGTCTCGAGGTCGATGATAAGGAGAGCTTGGCTGAGAGGTTGAATATATTGCAAATGGTAGACAAAAATGAAATCAAAGCCGAGTGGAAATTGGCTATCAATGAGATTCGACTGGAGGAGGCGATAGGAAGCGGTCGATCTGGCAGTACGTACAGCGCCTGGTGGCGAGGCACACACGTAGCGGCGAAGGTTGTCGACTCTTCCACGAATACCCAGTTGGTCGGTGATGAACTACTAAGCGAATTTTATCGCGAGGTAGCAGTTGTCAGCAAATTGCGCCACCCAAATATTGTATTATTTCTAGGAGCGGCCATCAGTCCACCACGTTACTGCTTAGGCAAGTTTTACTGCTGTGGCTGGCGTGCATTTTAAACAGTTGCTGACACTCGGTGTATTTTGCAGTTTTTGAATTTATGGAGAATGGCACGTTGACGGATCTGATCCGTGTACGACGAGGACCGATGGATTTTTTTCGCTTGGTAGCAGAAATGGCGATGGTACGTGGCTGCCGATGTTATAGTTGCTATTCTACTAATATTTCAGCATCGTGTGGGGCGTTTAGGGAATGAATTATCTTCACTTGTGTTCTATTATGCATCGTGATCTGAAGTCTGGCAATGTGCTTATCGATTCGCATGGCACTGCTAAAATTTCCGACTTTGGTCTGAGTTGCGTGCTTGAGATTGGCAGCTCTTCAGACCTGACTGCTGAAACAGGAACGTATAGATGGATGGCGCCGGAAGTCATTCGCCACGAACCATATTCTAGCAAGGCCGATGTTTACAGCTTCGGAATCGTGCTGTGGGAGCTGCTGGCCAGAGATCAACCATTTCGAGGTTTGACCCCGATTCAAGGTGTAAATCACGCTCGCATTTGCTGCTAATTTGTATCACATTACTTATACGCTATTCCAATGTTGCTGTTTTGGACTACAGCCGCTTTTGCTGTTGCTCGCCAGCAAATGCGTCCTGCGTTGCCTCGTCAGACGCCACAAAAAATTGGCGAGCTGATTGAGCTTTGCTGGCATCACGACCCAGCTCGTCGACCTGACTTTGGGGCTATCCTGGAGGCCTTACCATTGGTCAAGAATTCTTTAAAAAAACGCGATTTCAAGAATACGGGTATTTTGTACGTTTCACCATGTAGCCTTAACTAGCCATCTAGTCCCTCGACGTCTTTATCCCTCGAGGGTAAACTAGAAAAATATCAGCAATTATATTGTACATGCAAATTTCCAGGTACTAATCCAAATAGTATTTAAATTAAAAATTCTACGTAAGCTTTCAGCGCGAATTTTGTTCCTATTCTAAAAATTGCAATCAATTGCAATGAGAGCATACATCGACGACAAATACCAACTACTGTATCGCAAATGACTTTAAAAAGGTGATTGACGTTGTCAATTAACCACGCATTCTACGCCACTTGCCTTTTCAACATGCGAAAGAGCTACCGCCGTCGCGCTAGGGAGTGCAAGCCGTCAGACACTGTAGCGTTAAAACAAATTCTCAAGTGCACTGTCGCACCATTCGCGCTCTTATAAACCAAATGGTCTGGATTGAGGATAATAAACAAATATTACAACGTTCAGATTCGTAAGTTTGGGATCTGAAAAGCAATGGGGATGTCCGGACGTACCTGCTGCGACCAACCCAGAATTTCGTATGATTTGGGGCTTCTTGCTGGATGCACTTTGATTCGTTCGGCCATATGCGTTTGATTGCTTGAATGGCGCTATGCTGAAGTGGCTCTTGCAAACCTCGGGAGGACTCGATCATACACTGCGCCTCGTACTGTCGATTAATACAGGAACTCTCGATATATATATGATTCAAAGGGTTTCAGCTTTTATACGTGTTGGCTAAGCTGCTTACTTCTCTGATCGCTTTTAACTTAGTGGTACCGGTCGGGCCAATTTGTTTCGTCTTTGCAGGACGTAGATCGTGAGCGTGTAGAAGCCTTCAGATGACGGGCCAGATACGTGATCGACTAGAGATTTAAGGTACCGGAACCCCCGCGCTAGGACTAAGCTGTCTCTATCGCGGGATGCTGGTAGCAATTCGACCCATATTGAGATCGGGTTCCGTACCCCTCATTACACTATGGGGCTTTTTCGGTCAGTGGGGCGTTCCCCACCCAACCCTTCATTACCTGATCGACCCGAGTTGGTAGGGCAGTCACACACTCGGGTATGATGGCTCGTCCACTTTAGTGACCTATCTCCGGCTGCCTTAATTCGGATTGTATGGGTATCGAGCCAGGTACCTCCCGGTCCTGGGTCGAACGGCTAACCGCTCGAGCCACAGGGTCGGTACGTGATCGACCAGACCGGCTACAGTTTTTGGTATTTAGCCCGTTTATGACTTGTGCGAACGCTCATTCCTTTGCTTGACTGCTTACAGTAGCAGTCTGGATAAGCTTAATCCCCGGTCGATGTGACCATTCAGATATGTAGCGTACGGTGCCTAGGTGAAAAAAAAGCTTTTACTACAGAACACCGGATACTTATGTAGTGCATACAAATTTGTATGTGTTATTTCCATTAGTTCCTTATGATGTGCTGATCGTTGTGAAACGACTGGCCGTGCTGTGTCTTCCCTGGTGTGTATGCAAATTGAGACACGTGTGATGGATAATTCTACCTGATCCCCCATTTACCAGAACGACTTCCTTGTCTGTCTGATGGTTTAACGATACTCGATATACGTGTAGATTGCGGCTGCTTTGATAGATAGTTTTATCGTAGCTGATGTAGTACGTGGAGCATTGCTGCATGGACAATCAGACTTCTTAAATTCATTGAAGTAGATCGGAGCACGCCAAAAATCTATGCATTTCGAATTAATCTAGAGGAATCTATTAATAGACCATAGCTTTTTAAAATGACTGGGCATAGGTGATCCAATTAAAGGTAACTAACTATTTCACCGATCGTTCTACCTCAATTTATAGCCAATGGGCTGCCGCTCTCGCCGAGTGGTAATCCTCGATGTCACATCGATCCATTCATTCATCAGGTCCGCCCTGATCGTATTAACCGCTTTACCACAACCTTCCGCTATCTGGATATCACAGACACAACAGTTAATATAAGACACAGCTTGGTTCTTCTACAACTACTGTGTTGTCAGCTTATAGTCCAGACAGTTTTTCTTACAAAGCTTTCGGTCATTGACGCCACTACCCAAATGGATAAGTTTTGAATCAGCTTGACAAAGGTACAGACTTCATTAGATGCTCTGCGCTCAATTTAGACGACAATGTTGACTTCAAGCGCTTTAAGAGGGTATTTTTACAAGAACGAAGATGAGTTATTTTCTGTTTTTTATTTATTTCTTTATCGTCGTATTTTCGATTTTTCTAACGGGTAGTCTGCTTGCTAATATCCAAGTATCAGCGCATTACTTGGCCAAGACGTTCATTAAGATCGACACGGGTCAAGCCTCACCGTACCATTTGTCAGCGCCAAAGTGGATATTCTTTATATTATAATCACATTGGCTTATCTATAATCATAATGTTTTGACAAAAGTTACTTACTTATTTTGTCACTATTTTTTGTGCTTTGGCTTCTCGTATAGAAGTTAGAAATACCTTACCATTGGGCGAAAATTTCGGTGCACGAAGTAGACTTCTCCACAAAGAAAATCCGCAAATTTGCATGTTAGTTATTTTCCAAGTTCAAAGAAAGCCTATTTTGACGAGAACAGATGCTCAAGTAAATAAATCGGGTTCCGCTTCATGTAATGTATCATTTTTTTTTGTTACAATGCGTTTTGGTATACGCTCTTCTTACATGTACGATGAGGTGAGACGGCCACTAATTTTTAATGATTGAACTTACTAAAATTTATTCAATTCCGTACAAAATGAGCTTGAAATGAGTGTTTCACCTTGGTTAGATCAGATTCATCTGGAATGTCAGATGAAGTCAGTCCATATTCTTTTGGTGGTGAAATAGAACAAATTAAATCTATACCAACTACAACGCTGTTATAACATGCTCTGCGGGCGATTCATTTATTACTGAGATTAGTAAACAACACACAGGGGCATACTTTGTAAAGTCTCCAACAGCGTTGTAGTTGGTATAGATTAAATTAAAGCGAGAATAAAGCCTTATGAGGCGCGAGACGTTGATGAGCGTTTAAATATAAAGCGATGAGAGAATTTGGGAATTATGCGGTCATAGATAGAGACAATCATGCAAAGTAATAAATACTAGCTTTGGAGCAAAGTGTCAAGCACAAGATTCTTGTCGTGTTCGGTTTTCGGTTGTAGTTAACTGTTCGAACTATCATGCTTCTGAACGCTCGATATAAAATATGGAAGATTAGCGATTTCACATATTTACCAGCCGATTGGAAAGACGATATACCATGTAAAAGGTTTAAGCTGTGTAGCATATAAACGGTAGGTTTGGTTTATTACTCCTGGTATCTGTATACTCACCTTTAAGGAGGACGTATTCGTTCCTCTTCGTGAGCGCAGCGATCTTACATTCACCTACTTATATATATGCTGGGGAAAAACTCTTGACACCAAGTACGTAGCCGATAAGATCGGCTATTGAGTGTGTAATTTGTGAAGTTAGTAGGCACTCTTTTCTTGTCAATCTTTGATCACCGATCACGTTGTCCGACGAAGCTTACCTCTGAGCCGATGCGAGTCTCTATGTAGTGTCCGTGCAGGACGATACCAATCTTTTTTTTCTATAATCACAAGCCGCCTGTGAGCTTTACATACAATTCGGCTCTTCTGTTATGCTAAATCCTTTTTTATTTACATCTTCTGCTTGCATATGATCAGAGATCATATGCAAGCAACTTCTGGAGTAAGCGCAAAATGATAGTGTAAGGATAGACATGTGTATTTTGTACGACTTAAGTTCCAAGCTCGACTAGATCACAGCTCTATATAATTGAACGCTTATACTCTCTTAATCTGACGATAGATAACGGATAGTCTCATACATTCGTGGAACGCGGGTCATCTAATGCGTTTAAAGAGTAATGTTAAATCCAATACGTAAGTATTATATGGTGATCCAGCACAAATTTATATAACTGCAAGCAAGATGACGCAGAGACAGTTTTGGAGCAACCACCTACAACTCAGAGATGGACGGGCTGCCTGATTTTTTTTCAAATATAAGGCCGTTCATAAGTTGATCAAGACGTTCATTATCATAGATTTTAAAGTGCGTGGAGCTTAAACTTAAGCAGCTTTGGGTAAGATGAAAATGAAATTGATTTCAAAGCCTAGACGGATTCCATATTCTACTGCTGAAGGATAGGAGGTTTCGTGAGGTGTTCTGCACAAGCCAATCCAAAGCCTTGGCTTGGCTACGCATTCCACTTTGTACCTATGCAGAATATAAATCATCGACAGCTTCGTTATACAAGTCATCCTTGGTGTGCACGCTCGGTATGCGTTCATATTTTAATGCGAAATTCCGCGACGAGAGTCTATTCGCGATCATCTCTACTGTCAATAAGTATCCGAGCTCATCACCACCTGCTTGGGCAGGCTAAATTAAGTGCGATAGCAATATAAACATGTGAAGCAAGTAAAACTTCAGTAAGTATTACAATAGGTTCGTATGAAAATAATTTCAAAGTACTACTTGCTATAGATGTGTTTGGCTCAGAACAGTCCAACTGCCAGTGCGATACACGCTTGATCGTCTTGGTGAATCACTGCCGCAGCATCCTTGTCGTAGTCCATATTTTGAAGAAGACGACGCAGCCGAATCGATTCTTGGGACGCATGGTAGAGACCAATGTATTCTACATGCGTAATCGATGTCAAAAACTTGGAACTTCACAAAACTGCGCCTCTATCGTAAAAGAGGATATAGCCGGACACCGAGTGCCATATGCCCAAGTCATCCGCTCAGATCGCGTATGCATAACCGACAAGCTTTCCCTTACTGGAGTCGCCGAGCTTGATCACAAGGTCTTGGGTCATCTTCCAGTACTTGTAGATCCGATTTAATGCCGCCTACTGAAACTTGCTAAAACGCTAGAAGAATTTGGCTTCTTCTCTTACAGCGAGTGCGACTTCTGGACGCGTGGATGTAGCAAAGTACTTAAGCGCTGCAATTAGCCCGAAATATGGAAACCTGCAAACGACCCTATCGTCTTCAGTCATCTTCGCGAGCCTCATGTTGCTTTCCGCCAGCGTGTGCACCTCTTTGCACTTTTGCATGTCGAAACAATTTTTGAAACGCTTGATGTACGCACGCTGGTTCATGACGGATCACACAGCCACCGCACATGTGTCAGATCTTAAATTCCAGCATACTCTAGCTCATCAACTGTTTATATGACAAACGCAGTCATAAAAGCTTGCTCGATCCCGTCGACCTGAATTGGTCATGCTAAAGATTATATAGCCGTCCATAAATGATGATAATGGTGCTCTTTCTGCCTAGCAAGCAAGTGTAGACGAACGGGATCTCCGCTAGGCACTAAAAGCCTTCGTACTCAAACAGCTATTGAGCTTTCTCTTCACTGCCGTACCGCATGGTCCCTTAGGGCGTCTTGTTGGGTAGATACTTATTCGTTGGGGTGGCCTGGTTATTGAAATCGTCTGAATCACCCATGCAGATCTTTTTGTTAGCTCCTCTATAGAGAAACTCTGTTCACTTTCTGCCACCAAGTCTGCAGCAGCCGCGTTCGCCAGCACAGTGTTCATTGACTCCTCATGAATCATTGGAGCAAAGTTCTCCAAGCAGTCAGCTCCTTGATGCTGCTCGAATTACATCGCCATCAGTCAAGCCTTGAGCTTGACAATTTCGCTGCTAAAGTCAATTTGAATTCAACGACCCATTTGCAGCTGACAGCATACTTCTGCGAAGGCACGTCGACAAGTATTTACGTCTTGTGCTATTTGCGCGACTACATTCCGCACTTCATTGCGTGCAGCCACGTCTTTTTGTTCCTCCTGTTTATCTCTCATTCGAACGAAGTCGCACACTCGCCGTCGTTTTGAAAAAGAAGTGCAAGCTTTAGCCGTCGTCATACTCGATCAAATTGAACTCGCCGCACCTAAGATTTAAAGACTCCTGCTCAAAGGCATTACGCCACGTTTCTTGCATATAGGAAGCATCCCTCCTGGCGTGTTTGACCCTTGAATTGTCCTTAAGTGATTGACTCATCGTGCGCATCAGTTGGACGTTGGCGCGGCAGTGTTGATGTCGATGCTGTCTGACCTTCAGTGACAGACTTGAGGCTCAATAACATCGGTCACACCTTCTGTAAGCTGCTCTCCTGCTTTGCGATAGGAAGCTCTGCAAATTTTACGCTTCTTAGATAGCTAATAGCTAACACGTCTTGTGCATTTTTTCGTTGCCAGACAGGTAACACTTGATCTCGCCATCATCCAGCTTTTCTTTGTGATAAGAGTGTAATCCTCGTTTACACATACACGCGTGTGCTCCAGATGCGGCTTCCGCTTGAACACCATCTTAAACGGATTTGAGTGTTGGCCAAACAAGTTCGTCAGCACATTTCAAATGTCTGTTGCTGCCATCAACATCTAGCATCAGGACGCCTAGTCGGGACCGGCCTATTTCAGCATGTAGCGCGTCACTATGACCAGCGCCCTGTTAAATCACGCTTCCATGCCGTACTGGTCGTCATCTTATGGCTGCGTGAGCGATTTCTTGACGGTATTGATCTAACAAAAGGCTTTGATTGCCTTCTGTTTGTACTCGCCGCCGTTATCGCTCCGAAGTACTTTGCCTGTTGTTTATGTGGTCTTGGTCTTCCCATAGAAGATTGCAAGCGTGTCCGGCGATGTGGCTTGTCTGGCGCAGCGGGTAAAGTACGACGTTGTGACTTTCTATCACAATGAAGCTTACGACGCATCTGTTGCCGAACATGGACACAAATGCACTTTCTATTGCTTGAAGGCGCTTTTGCTTGCCCTGGATGACTTGCGCACCTGTATGACCGTCGCTCGCAACTCTTACATCATTAAGGGCTTTTCCTCTTTCTCTGACTCTTCTGTCCTAGTTTCTCGCTTATACTACCGAAGACAAAGCGTGATCCAGTCGAAGGCTTTAGAGCTCAGCTTTTCTCTCAACTGTATCACTCCAAATCGTAGTCCATATTAAATAGATCCGTATGCCGTGCTACCGATCCATCGTCACAATTTTGTCATCGCGCTTCACTACGCACTTGTCGCTAGGGCTGCTCACCGTCATGGCGAGTGCTGCCGTGGCCACTCATTTTAGTCCCGTTTTGGACCTTAAGTGTGATTTCCAGTTGCGCGTTGGTCCACGAGCGATCGCTTAATAAGAGCAAGATCTATGCTCCATAGTAAAGCAGATTGTGCTTCGCGTCGCTCTTCCCGCTTGACACGCTCCGTGGTGTCTCCATCTACGTGTACTCATCAAATGCGTTGTAGCCTCGTGTACAAGACAACGTTATTCGCGAGACATGTGAACCGAGGGAACCCAGGAGCATTCACTCTAAACAACGAAACGCGTTTCATCTCCTGAGAAGCCGCCCGGATCTTAAAGTAGTAGTTACTGATAAAGATTAAGGGCTAGCTCTTTTCACAACGGAGCCCTATGTAAGACTGTGTATTGACCCTCTTTCAGATAAGTCTATAAACGATCTGCAACGCGCTTTAGTCAAAGCATCAACCCGGCTTGTACGGACAAAAGCTCGCTCTTGATACAAAAACATGGCAAAGACACATGTCTATCGTACTGACTGGGGTGCAACACGGATCATTGTGGCGAAACTAGAAGAGTCAAGATTTAATGTTTTTATGCATTAGCATGTATTTACAAACCTGCACTCTGGATTGGACCGTTGTATCCGATAGCGCAAGTATACTGGAAGGACTTTTAAAGTGGTTAGATTTTCAATTTCAACCCTTTTCTAGATCCACTAACTCCTACATACTCGACTCAGACCAGCATTTGGCAGACCTCGTAGACCTGGTCTTCCCGCCTGATACGCTGTTGATCACTATCGACGGAGAATCTTTCTACACACGTGTTCCTATTGTCAACGCTATCGAAGCAATTGCGGAACGTTTACGGGGTCATCCATGGGAAAACGCAATTCTGTCTGAACTCCAAGTAGTAATGCATGACAATTATTTACCTTTGGACACTCATGCTGGTGCCAACTGCGTGAAACGGCTATGGGAACACCGGTAGCATCGACATTTGCTTCCCTCTACATGGCCCACATCGAAGAGATTAGTTCTAACACTGAGCCATATATCTTCCAGCGCATGGTAGCAACAATAACTCGACAGTCCAAGCTACGTTTCACAAGTTCTATCGCCAAAGATGAAGCCGTGTTTTAAGATCTACTAATCATTCGGGACAAACAAAGGATATACACCTGAACGTATTAGAAAAGATTAAATATATACCTGCATGTTCTTGCAAATAGCGCTCACCCACCAGGTGTTCTTAAAGGACCAGTAACTGGCCAAAATCGAAAATGCCGCAAGCAGAATATTCGAAACCGTGACTTTAAACGAATTGTTTCACAGCTATATGCGCGGCTAATTGACCGAGGATATACATCGAGAACACTGCAACCGCCATTCTGACAGATGCTCGACGACCCTACGTCATCACGAAAAGCGTCATCTATTGCATTTATGATCTTCAAGCTCCAATACGACGCAAATGATCTCTCAAGAAGCAGGCTACGGTCTATTTTACTGGCCGGTGAGCTGTAAAAATCACTTGGAATGCAAGCTAAGATCTCCTGCTCACGCCTCCAATGCTCAAGACGCTTCTGTGTCCTTTTCAACTAACAACAGGCTGCAGCCTTGATACAGGCTGCACAGTCGATACGGGTTAAACCATGAACCTAATGATATGTTATTCGTATGGTCCAAGTTCGAATTAAGAATAATATGCCCTACTGATGAAGTAACTCGCGACAAAATTAGTCATACCAGAATATTTCGAAGCTATATTCTTTGGGAAAATCTTAAGGTTGTGTTGTGACTCTGTAAAATACATAAAAACCATGAAAATTGATCAAATTGTGGCATAATTTATTTTAAGATTTATTTTTCAACATATAGTTGATTTGAAAGAAAGACTTTTCTTTTTATTTTATATTTTTATTTTTCATTTTCTTTTTCATTTTTTTCCTCCCCTAAACCTCATGCCCCAAATTTCTTTCCGCACTAAACCCAATATTCCAAACCCAAATGACTACTAAGATACCATCAGCAAAGGGCCCCTGTAAGACAGTACAATCCCATAAATTTTGACCTTTGTCCTTGTCTTTTTTCTTACTACTTTTCAAACCTTGGACCCTATTGCTGGACACGAAACAAGTACAAGCTTATAATATTGTTAGATATGGCAACCATCATGGCAAAGGCGCTGATCTTGGAAAGAATGTACTGCAAAAGGATATATAATATACAGTGCACTGAGCTTAGTCGATGCCTAATGACATATCATCGACCGCTGTCAGTACCTTTTATGACATGCTTTGGAGAAGTTGGCCCTGCGCCGAGGGCTCTTATTTTTGCCTGTTACATTGAACTCTCAGAAAATGCAATTGCTTTGGCTCCACAAGGCATATATACATTGATAATAATTTTGTCCATACTCGTGCAGAGATCAAGTGCAGAAAATCACATTGCCCACTTGCGAGCGATGCTGAGTGCATGCGGACGAAAAGTGTTAACACTAATACAAATAAATGCATCTTCGGCGCAGTAAAAAATCTTTGTATGGCCTCGGGGGGGGGCAATGCGTTTAAAGACTTGACCAAAACATTGTCGGCGAAAATAAGTACGCGGACATACCAGCTCTCGATGGAAGCCAGAGTATGCGATAACAGCACGTTTCGGAGTGACCCACCACATAATGTGAATCTTAGTGATGTAGTTTGTAAATAGCGGGTCATCGGTTAGGTAGTCTGTTATATAACCAAATCCTCAGTGCGGATCACGATACACCTTATAGCAGTCATTTTAATCGAGGAACGGCGTATGGATTGGTACGTTTGTACATACTACTGGTCGTTCAACTTTAAATGGGTCTGCACATATATGTTCATGCATAATATGCTGATGAGTTCAAACCTTCATCGGATGCGTTTGCAACACTGGCAAGCTCTTTACGCTGTTAGTAGTCCATCCGCAAAAAAAGATTTGTGCTAAGCCTGCCGAAGAATCAGTATGCAATACTAGTATTGTACTGTTAAAAAAAGTTTGTTTGGCGGCTGTGTAACGGTGTTGGAACAGTGGCTCTGATCTTCGACCGTGTTGGAAAAAAAAACTTGCTGAGTCAGTTGTAGACCATTGCTGTATGGACTTTATATAAGAGTGTTTTTAATAGCTTGAGACCAGGCTGGACATGTCTATAGCAAATTGTTCACAGACCGATGATCAAACAAAGCGAGTAAATTGCATCGTCGAAGTCGTGTCACACAGCATTCGCGAAAACACGCCAAGGCATTAAAGCATAAAGCTCTCGTTGAAACTGCACTGGACGATGTCGATCATGTTTACACGCCGCTTCATGTAAGTAAGCTTGTTTAACCTTGCGCTCCATTAAATCAAGAGTACTGTGGAATTTAGCTTGATAAGAATAAAATAGCCAAGCGGCTGGCTGAGATCGGGCCTTTCACGATGTGTAAACAAGAGTGAGTCTCTGAGTGTATAACACTTAATGTTCAAAGAACTGTAAGCACTGGAATGGCTGGAAGCCAACATGTCAAAGAAATATTTTGCCCAGAATATTTCTTACACGATGAAATATTAATCGGCAATTTGGTCGTTGTAAATACTCAGATTCTGGCTACGATTCCATTTACTCATTAAATTTACTTCGCCTGTACTCCAATAGATTATTTAGGGATTTAGTAAAAAAAAAACTTAGAGTGTGCGCTTGCAGCTTTCTAAAAGAATACAAGCATACCCAGTGTTTCATGTGTGCTTACTCGTGTAATGATTCGGGCTCTGTAAGCGGTGAGGTTTGAGTGCTGGGCCATACTCTGGCACAGATATAGAAGGCCGGCCCATCAATAAGGCCTGGTTGTGATCATAGGCACTAAATGCTACTACCTCGGTATCGAAGAGCACGAGTTAAGCGACTAGTTTATCAAGCAATGTGACAATGCGCTCAAGGCTAGAAGACGTCAAAATCGTAGATTTCGTTGGCTCCGGCTTCGTTGTCAATCCCTATGGTGCACTCGTGATTGCCGGCCGAAAGCAACATCAGAAAGAAGAACACTGATTGCACGGCATGACGCAGGAGGATCTCTTTCCTCTTCTCAACCAAGAAGGTGGACGCCACTGTTGTGTGGAGAGAATTATAGCGCATTGCTGTATTGTGAGGTATAGGGAGGTGCCCTCACTCCAAAAATATTGAAGATTTGAGGTCCTACCTCTGTAAGAATGTCTTGACGCTGTTGAAAAATCGATCATGATTATTCTGGTCGTCGTCAAGACTACAATTTCTGCTGCGAGGGCTGGATGAGCTGAGGCCTTGATTAGATATCATATCGAGGTCATTTATGGTCGCTGCGGAGGCGTTCTCATGCTAGAATGATTATGCAAGCCATAGGTCACTTGATTGCAGTCCACTGGCAGTCTCCAACAAGTCTTGATTACGGCTCACGCGAATGTTGATCTCGCTACAGCTTCTACAAGTTCTAGCAGAGATGATAACATTTTGTTCATTGTATCCAGCAATTCAATGTTTTTCATCGTCCTTCAAAGTGTAAATACCACACGCTAAGCTTTTGTTGCCTGAACCAAACCTCCCCACTTTTGCGCCACTAATAGACCGCATAAAGAATTTTCTACGAAGTAAGCATACTGACTTTAAAGCTATACATGCTTCACATTGAGCGACCGTAAGGGCCAACATTTCAATGCTGAGGGTACTCATTGTACCCAACGTAGCCTCTCGAGTGATTACAGCCAAAAGTAATGGCACGAAACTATACTTCACCCGCAAAACGTAAATTAGGCGAGAGTAAGCATGTTTCGTCTGCATCTCATGCTCTTGTACCTCACTGAGGCTTCTCGCGATGTGGTTTGGCTCCTTACACACCGACGTTGGATCGGAAAGTAAAATCGAAGTGCGAGAAGTGCACCAAGAGCGCAACCGTTGCTCGCAAGCACGAGACGTGCATATAGGTGTGGCTCAGAGGAGCGTGACGTACACAAAATACCACCTGAGGGCTTCTTTTCGTGACTTGTCTTGATAATTATCGCCGCACGCTCATGATCGGGCTTCGTACTTAGTTATAAAGAACACTAAACATTTTTAACTTCTCATACCAAAGTTGGCAGCTCGTAATTGGCCACATCATTTGGGTCTTGTTTACTATGGGCAGAAATTGGCCACCGCACGCAGCGGAGGTGTGCTCTACAAAAGCAACCTAATTATCACCCGACGACATTGCGCTCTTGAGCTGAAAAGCTGCGTGGGTCTATGACACAGTGAGCTCCGCTCTATATTGAAAGCATTGTATGTAGTCCCGAGCACCTTTGTCAATTATGATGAGTGATCTAAAGAATAATTTATGCTTTAGCACATGTACGACTCAAAAGAGCCAGTAAGTGTCCTTGCCATCTCGAGTCGAGCCGCGTACTGACACCGTTTCTTTTCTAAGATACCTCCATGTCATATACTCAAACCAAGCCTCCCTCCACGTGACTTCGATACGAAGGAACTCGATCACCAGTTGTGTGTCGTGACGGAATCTCGGTATGCTCATTCACTCGGCATGTGACCATTAATTGTGACGCCTGATGAAGTGCGTGCTGTTGCGGTATCAATATCGTTTTTCGGGCGCTTTATCCATAAACTAACGAGCAAAAGAAGTCCCACTCCGAGTAGGCTCACCGTATATCTGTAGCGTACACTATTATTGCTCGGATATTCTTTCCACCAACGTTCGGCTGTCTCCTTGACTTGAGGCCAGTACCGCACTGGTATGTCTCAATATATAAGTAAACGATAAGAATTTGAGCATAAAGCCAAAATTTACATTTTTTCGAACCGCTTACTGCTTAAAATCGGCAAAAAACGCACCTATCACTAATTTCGGTGAACGAGAAGGTAAATTTTTATATTTGCGCCTTGGTCCCTTATATCGTGCCTTTCCATCTTATCTAATAAAGATTTGTCATCCTTTTACAAATAGCATTCTGAAAGTAGTATCACATGACAGAAGTTCTACCGGTATTATTACCAATTTGCATACTGAGGTTTTCGAAAATTACCAAAAAGGGATAGCATAAGTTGTCGCATTTGCGAGAATTTAAAAAAGATCTAATCACATAAATGAGGAGTTATTTACAAAAAGATTGTCTACCTTCCTTTACGCTACCTCTGTGCATGGTGCTGTGTGACCCTGTCACGCCTGGTGGCACTTTGAAGTTAATCCTACGGCACGCGAGTAGTATGTTCATTTAAACCTTTATAATATCAAACGCGCTCTCCGCGCTGCTCGGAAGACTTGCAGACTTTAATGAGCCTATGAGGGAGGCTTTATCTGCAATTTCTCTTTATACGCAACGACTGGAGCGCATCACCCATTTGGGCTCTGTGGGAAACGTCTATGCTTCAGGGTTAAGGTAGAACAAGCTTCTGTATCCTCGGCTGTAGCGTCGATGTAGAGCCCAGGTCGGTAATGCTAAAGTATTTCACCATTTGAGGAAAGGAATCGAAAACCGTTTTTTTCGAACCAAAAAGCTGAGATAACACTCAAGTGGCCTCAATCACAGATGATCCGATGCGCGTGGTGTTTTTCTAAAAAATAAGGCTGAATGCTATATACGCAGCTTTGAAACATCTTTATGACTATAAATTGGTATGAAAGCAACCAGAAAATTAGCTTTCGCCAGCTCCGAAGCTGGAGCAGAGGAGGCGTTCACTTCATGGGTGCCGCTCTTCGAGCAAGTCATCGGGATTGTGTCGATGGAGGGTCTAAGGAAAGGCCTGCTTCGCATTAAATGTTGGCCGCAGCGATGAAATAGTCGATCCCAATCGCTTTTGTAGAAAAGTGTAGCAACCTCTCTCCACTAAAAGGCCTTGATGGGTAGTTCCTTGTCCAGAGGAGCCGGTCGCAACGAATCAAAGCGTTGCCAAATAAAGCAACATGCCACTTTGACTGCAAAAGATTAGGACACATAAGTGCTAATTGATGTGAAAGAGAAATTTGGGATAAAATTGCGTCTGTCTCGAAGAAATTTGACAAAGTGTACCTTCTTCTCGCTGTATATATTTATAGGGTCGCTGGCAGAAGCTTTGTCCTCAGATCCAGAGAGAAGCTGGTCGCCAGTTGGGGTGGAGGGCTACCTAAGTACTACGTGGTTGACAAAACCATGGAAACTCAGTCCATGAGAGCTTGACAGCTGTCAAAATAAAGTTTTCAGCAGCGGACTACAAACTGTGCACGCAAGCGCACAAAACAATGAGAGCCTATCTCGAGACCTGGTAAATTTCCGCGCGCCAAAAAATTTTGGGCGTCGTCAAGTAATTGAGGCCAATTATTGTAAGTTGACTGATGTTCCAAGAGAGTGCAGCAAAAAATGGACAACAATACGGTCCTAGACGTTCCTACGGTTGAAAAAGACCTGGCTGCAAATCTTGAAACTTGATGAGCACAGCGTCATGTCTTGGTCTTTAATAGACGAGTGTGACTTGATGTTAGGCATGCCTTGGTTAGAAACGAACGAGTCTTAGCTGAACTGATGGAAAACCCCTATCAATGTCATCGGTACAATCTCGTGCAACAGAACCTTAGTAAGTTATATTTTCACTCCTAATGTGCGTACAATCACTTTGAAAGGAAACCTACGCTCAAGAAAAATTGGAAGGTATCGGAAGGTGCTGATTTCTCGACGGAGATAGACGCGTAGATGTCTATCGAAGCTTCCTTGGCGAGCAACAAAGCTTCTCTAACAGCACCGGCTACTGATAACGCTTAAGATAGCGCTTTAACTATGAATAGCAAGTATTACAATCTAATATGATGGCACCGAGTGTAGGTGGGTAACACAGGTCCACAAGACTCGATATACGACACTGGCTCAACATATGGGTAGTGAAGTACCTTCATTAGCAGAATTTGTAGATACACTTATAAGGAACGAGATGTAGTACAAAATCAATCCCTGGGCCCCTTGATATTCCCGTTGTAGATACAGAAACCTTAGCCACAACGAAATCTTATAGTCTAATTGGTCGTCGTTTCAAGGCAGGTGCGCTTCAATCGAAGGCAATACCAGATGTGTCATGGTTACCAAACTTTGGAGAGCTCAACACTACCTTGTAGGCTACATTAATAGCTGGTAACATCTCAGGGGTGATGTTGTAAACACAGTTTAGGGATATAAATACACTTTTGGTATTAGTCGAAGATATCTTAAAAGAGCTTTACGGGCAGCGCATGCTGCACCTGCGCTCGGATCTTCTGAACGATCCTACATCTTCGATATATCCTTTTTATAGGCATGCTTAGATGTAGTCCACCACAACAACTCTCATCGAACTGAGAAGTGAGACACGAGATTGAGTTCGGGATCGTGTATCACAAGCCATAAGAACTGCCAGGAAAGTCGTGGTGCGGGGCGCCATCCCCCTTGTATTCAGCGCCCGGAATCCGAACATAGAGAAGTGACTACTTTATGCTTACCTAAGGAAGAACGTTTTAATTAATATATACAAGTGCAAATTGTATAGTGCATAGCAGGTTACTACCGAACTCGAGTAAGGAAGCTGCATATAGCCCTCGCGACGATTATTAAAGTGAATATTGATGCCACAAGGATTCTGACGACATACTACGCGCGTGTAAAAAGGCAGGTTGAATTAGGATTTGTATGCTGTGAAGAGCTTTGTACTTCATCCAGCTTATTGGGTTGGTATCCAAGAAGTGACACAAGTCACTACGGTGGTGTTTGTTAAGCATTATGTTGCTTACAAAGGCTGACATGAAGTGTTATTTCTCTCAGCCAGTTTATCCGACGAACGTTGCGTTCTAAAGTCGGGCACACAGATCGCGTCGTAAGTACTCCGTGAGCTTTTAGCCGCACGATAGGGCATGTAGAAGTAGCACCATATCCGCGCTGACAGCTTGTGTTCTTACCAAAGCGGAGGAATTACTGAAGTTATTTTTTTTCTGACTAACAGGTGAGCGAGCTGGAACTTCAACCCACGGACTATAAGCACCTAATGCCAAATCATCGTAATTACGATGCACCAGCACCCGAGAAGGCTCGAATTATTCCAAGGCTGCTGTGTATATTATCTTCGTTTTTGTGATGCCCGAGTGAGCTCATTGTCGAGGCTCGGTGTGGTGCTCAAGCTAGTCCATAGCTGCTGTAAAGCTCAAAAAAGCTTTTTATCCCGCGTTGTTTTTCCTATGTTACAGAAGACGTAGCAGAATTACAAACGCTTTTTTTCGTGGTGATCGGTGCTTCCGAAAAAAATTATAGAATCCAGGTTGCCGTTCTTTGAAAAAACTATTCGGACGAGATCTTTTGCATCCACTCGATAGAAGGCAAAATATTTTACCTCAACTTTCCAGGTGGGCGACTTTACAGTTTTATGCTTTGATCGAACTGGCGTCTGTTTTATATATTTGACGGGTCCATTTTCTAAAGACTTGCGATTAGATGTATTCCACGCGAAAGCGCATCGCCCAGCACATTGGACTTGCTAGGCTTGTATTCAGCGCGGAAGACATATACCACAAAGAAGGACGACCATCTTGCCGTTTACTGGTTATGTGGGAATATTTATTGCTATTTGCAATCTAAATAGACTACTAAAGGCTTGAAACGAGATCCCAAATTCCTTCAAACTAAACCACCATGTGCTTCATAGCAGCTTTTTTTGCTATAAAAGGGTAGCTCCGGTCAGCAGTTCTAAGCTACCTCGACTTGAACAAGATGACTTGCTCATGATCTTTCCTATCCAGTTGTAAAAGCGCGCAATCGCTGACATAGTCGGAAGCGCTGTAAAGAATGCTAAATGCTTTGTTTTAACCGGTAATGACAGAGGTATTGCCCTCTGAAGGCTTTAATGGATGCTATCGAAGGAGTGCTTGTACTGGCTCTCCTTAAACCATTCAATATCCCTGAGAAACAGACTTTGCGAGAGCAGTATATTCAGCGCTAGACTTAAGCAGAAGACTGGATAGACCTAGCCGCCCTGAAATTTTGGCCATATAGCGTAGGTAAAGCTATCGACTTTTACATTATCAGAGTCTGCTCTAGCCACACAACTACTTATAAATTAGCCTTAGACTGTATTTTCCTCTGCCGCAAAGACGCATTTGTTGGAACCATTAAATGATAATCTAAGCGCTCTAATGACCTGAAACATTTGATTTGTGAAGCTTCAATTAGTCTCCAGAGCCGACTACATATATACCGAGCGGCTTTAGACGAATAAATTGTCAAAGTATGCCTGAATGAAAGCCCATCATGGTCAAAATAATTGTGTGATTAGATTGTTAAACGTCGTCATAGCATTAGCTGGCCCTTGAAAATTCACGAAATACTCACATGGAATACCGCTAGGCGTATGATTGCCATGAGAGGTATATTGGTCAAAATAATTGTGTGGCTAGATTGGTAAACGTCGTCATAGCATTAGCTGGCCCTTGTAAATTCACTAAATACTCACATAGAATACCGCTAGGCGTATCGATTGCCATGAGAGGTATATCCGACTTCTTAATTCGGATTTGCTCAAATCAATACACCAGATAAAGTGCGCTGTACATAATATACCGCACATGTTATCAAGCAACATATATTTCATGAAATCGGTGTCTATGCGCGAAGCACCGCTGTGATCTTTGACTTAAACTGAGCATTCACTAATCGCCGCTATCTGTTTTTTTATTTTTTGAGCCGCAAAAGTCAGTGACGAGTGAGAGTTTCCGACCCCCGTGTCAAAGCAGCCTTTGCTTTATTGGCAAATAAGGGAACAAATTGCTCTTATATTAATTTACATTTTTTAGTGACTTTGTGCCTGGCTAGAGGTCGATCACGTGCCTAGTTCTTTCAACAGGCAAAAGTTTCGATGATGTTTAACATCATAGTAGTTTTTTATATAAAATACACAGAATCTTAGGAATTCTGTGTTATCTCTGAGTTTATGCACATCGCACGCTGCTTGCGAGGACAAATTAGAGACATTCTCGTCCAGGCCTGAGATGCGGTATATATTTTAGAGTTTCTTTTTCTACCAACATCACTTTTGGAGAGTATTGTTTTTTTTATTAATAGCTCTAAGCCTTGAAGAATTGAGTAGGTACAACATTCCTGATAGTGCTTCTAAATTATGCGCGCCTGCAGTGACGCAAAGGTAATTTCAATTGTCAACTTTTTGGGGGTTAAGGTTCATTTGCAGCCAAAGATCGCATCCCTGCTCTTGTCTTGTGAGGAGATTGTCCCACGAGCGGAATAATGCTACTCCTTTTTTCACCATACTTCTCCACCTCCCTGTGTAGCTATGTAACCCGCTTACACAACTTTGCTATCCGCACTTATAATTTAACTGTAAATTTATGCTACCCACATTCAAAGCAACAATTTCGCGTGTTCAACAGCCGGTACTACCAGTGGACCTTAATTACCTGCTAAGGAATAATTTCATGACGTCGTCACCTCTTAAGACTAGAAACCTTTGATTTGTATCGGGTTTGATTTGAGCGTAGATGTTGTTCTGGACAACCAGGGACTCACCAATGCGCTGCTTCTCAGAATTGTTTATAGCCGCAATCTGCCATTTGATCTAGAGCTCACAGTTTTTATACCAGGATTTAAATCTAATCTATGTGACGATAAATAAATCATTATTTATTTTGCCGAATCCTGTAATTTTAACAACCAGGTCGATGACAACCCTGCAACATCTGAGACCGTACCATTAGTGAAGTAAATTAAACCATCATCAGTCAATATGTTTTGAAAAGCGTTAAAATATAGTAGTGCGCTGAGATTTTCAGTTCGCCGGTATTTACCAAGACTCAAAATGCTTATAACGTTGCACACTTGCGCTCACCACCACAACCGAATTTCCTTTAAGTGCTGTCAAAACTTTAAAGTTTAACCTCCCATCGTATTAATCAGCCACACGGGACTATAGTAATTTCAGGAACACTTTATATTTGAGGATGCGGCATGCGCCAATGACACTTGGGGGCCTTTGGGCGAGACGTATCTCAATTCTGTCTTTATAGGACACTCAAAACATGTGGCCTTGCTTTTTGGAGTGATTTTGGCGCACGGCAACACTTGAGTCAATTAAGACTCGACTCGAGTCAGCAAGCCCACATACACTGCTCCGAGTAGCCATCAACCCCACGACATTCTGGATTAGCAAGCCTATTTGTAAGCGGACTCATCCTGAATCGCAATTTGAATAGATTTTTCGACCGTTGCTGCGTGACTCAAATCTGTATCATATGAGACGATTCGATCATCTACTAGCACATTTTCCTTGACTTGCTCAGGAAGTGGCGCTTTAGTGATGGAGTCCTTTGACTCTCATCTATTATTTCTATTTCCATGAAGTTTGCACTTCCTTTGACTTTAAGCATGGACTTTCGATACTTGAATTTTGCAGCTTTTCCTTTTACGTGACCATAAGACACGATGTTATCAGCTAAAATGTTTAACAAGCTCTTAACGCTAAAAGAGTGCTAACACGACGCGCACCTAGTCATCTAGTATCGAAGCCATTAGTGTGGCCACCTTGATCTCATTTATTTAGAGAAATAAGCTCCTTATCAGAAGTTTTTGATTTTAAACGTGTAAGCCATTAAACTCACCGACAGATCCCTCCAGTAGGCGCTGTGTCTGCTTTGCATTTTCTGATCTTTAGAGCACAAGCCCTGCTCATAAAATTTGAATGCCGTGAAGCGTACAAGCTACTTGGTAGCTAGTAGGGCTGCAAACTCAGCCGCATCATTCGATTATAAAGCCATCACACCTTTCAAACAGTGTCCGACAAATGAGAAAAATCGTTCGATCCATTTCGGGACCTTTACAGTGTTCAGGTAAACAAAATGATTGTGCAGGCATAGGACTTACTACTAAGTGATACCGACGCGACAAAGTCACACATCATGAAGGCGTGCAAGAAGATAAATAATCTACCGTTCACCGAATATTCGCATTTCCTGGTCTTATTGGGATAGATTTGAGCAATAGAATGCAGTATGAAAACTGTTTTTTTTAATAAAGTACTCACGACCACTTATTTATGATAAGCGACTAAATTCGCTACCGTAATTATGGCAAGGACTTTAAATATCTTTCAAATGTCTCATTGTGTAAGGTTTCCAAATGTGGTTTTTATGAATTTTGAAGTTAAGCTTCAGGTTACAAAATGAGTGTCCTTCAATAAATGCGAAAATGTTTAGATGTGCGGACTGCATATTCCACTTCATCGTGCAATATATGTTGCAATAACATACAGTGCTGTTATGAAGTACGAGCATCAATTTGGCATAGATTTAAATCTACCACGCTACATTTTTAGATGTCTTATTTTAGTCCTTGACTTGCCTTTGCTCGCGTTTTGGACACTTAATATTTATTGCAGAATCATAGAAGGCTGGACCTCGTTTCAGCGTAATCCGCATTAAATGCCACCTTGCATTCACAGCCGACACTGCAGACTCGTAGCTGAAGCTCTAAATTCGTCACCGATATTCGTTGTCACAAAGAAATAGTAATTTTAAAATCAAAGTCACTGCTGTACGATCAGTAGAAGCCGGAAGCAGGAGCGGACTTTGCAATCGTGTCTTCTGCCGTGGCTACATTAATGCTTGCCGAAGGCGTATAGGTTTTGCCACGGTCGTAAAACAGTTGCTATGGTCGTAGTAGTCGTTGTCGTGACTGTAATAACCAAAACGCAGTAATCGTAGTCCATGTCGCATTGGTTGTAGCCGTGGTATTTTCCATAATCCTTGTGTTCGCAGCCCTTGCGTAGGTCTTGTAGGCGTAGGCGTGGGCAAAAGGATCGTGGCCGTAGTTCTTGTTGCCATATTTTTTGTAGTTATAGTCCTATCTATTGTAGCTGTAGTCGGACGCTTTAGTGGTTGTATCGCTTAACTTTAGCCGGCTAATGTTTAACAAAATTAATTATATATCTTAACTTCCTTAAGTAGAGACACAGATTCCTCAATGCGTGTTGGATCATATAAATACGCTATCTTTATGCGACCGCAACGATTCTGGCTTCATGTAGCGTCGGGTCCGCTTTCCATTATATCCAGGCTTTATTATAAGATTACGCAAACATCACACTAACTATGAACTGGATGACTTTGCGCCATTTAATCTGGATAAAGCTAGTTGCAAAGACCAAGAAACCGGTACTATCGGTACTGCAATTACAATTCAAAATTCTATCGGTATGTCTCAAATTTGGCGAAGATGGACGTGAGCCAGAAGTCAGCGCGCCGTCCACTGTGCGAGTTAGAAGTGGAAATGCAGCACATGCTGCAGTTCCTAGATACATCGCTCATTACACCACCATCTGGGTGCGATCTTGCATCACAGCAGAAGCAAATAGATCCCCAGCTGCACCGACGAGGACGTCAACAGCAACTCACACCCGAGCACCTGCGCGATAGAGCGGCATTACAGGAAACGGAAGAACGATCAGGATGTAATGATCTGGGTGAAGTGATAGAGCTACTGGGGTCGCTTGACGCTAATGACATTCCGAGCCAGGTGCCGTTGCACCAGCAGCAACAACACCGGCATCGAGGCGCACCGAAAAGTGGCAATGTCGGCACTGGACAATCGCAGTCGACAGCATCCAGTGATTGTGTGTCGCAAAAGGTGCAGCTCCCTCGATCAACTTTGATGAGTTGCAACCATAGCGCGGTGGAGAATGTTTCACCAGCTGGTCTGCTTAACGGCCCGTCCATGTCACCTGCCACGATTAACTGGCTGCAAACGCTCGTGCCTTCGACGAGTAGCGAGAGTCTGACAGGTCTTATTTCCCCTGCTGCGCTTTACAGTGTTGGAAGTGGCTCCACATCTAATTTAGATGAAAACGGAGAGACTGTCGGTGGCATTGGATCAAATTGCCAAGCAGACGATATTACTGGGAAGAAGCGCGATGGGCTAAGTCGGTGCGGTTTGCTGTATATATCACAGAATACAACTAGGTCGATTGATTTTGAATAATTGTGCCCCTCTTTAGAACGCCGTCCTGCGGAATTATTGATTGGAAAGCTTACAATGAGTCCTGCGCTGAGAATAAACCGAATGGACCGGTAAAGTGGCGAGTTATACCTCAACACGGGCCGCATGCTGCTGATCTAGCAATTAATGGTAGTTTAAATACCAGCATGGATTCCAAGCTTCCACTTGCGCGTTCAGTGTCGACAAATGGTGCTACTGCTTCTGAGTTAAGCGCTCAGCAGCAAATGTACCTGGCCGCCAGGAAGATGGCAGAAGACAAAAATAAGCGAAAAGCAATTGTATCCCCGGAGTACGTTCAGTACGGCGAGGCGGTCGTAACGGCTGCTCCTCTAGTGTCACAAGATCCCGCTAGCAGCTTAAAAATTACTCCTGGATCGAAACATTACGCGACAAAAGTTTCAGAGCCATCCGGTCGACGCCCTTATAAAAAGTATTTGCACCATACTATAGTGAGCGCCGAAGTAGACATGCTGATGCAGCAGCAACAGCCACAAAATCAGAATGGCATCACACATTTACCAGCAGCTTCATATCTTGGTGAAAAAGGCGATCTTGTGCGCTGCAAGTGCACGGGAAAATGTCGCAATGCTCGCTGCGCGTGTGTTAAAATGGGACTAGTATGTGGTCACCGATGCAAGTGCGTGAGCTGTGCAAATCCATTTGAGCCAATGGCACGCGAGGGCATAGACATTCAGCTGGTAGTGCGTGACATCTGCTTGATGCAGCACCTTTCCAAAATCAAGGACATGCAAGAATTGCTCGACTCGACGGTAAGTTACGAGTGCTGCGAAGAAGGCGGTGGCGTTGTTCAAGTAAAACACACTATTGAGAACGGGTTTGCCTGTCCTCATTGCAGCACAGAATTTACATATTCGTGGTGCAACAATCGTCTGTGCCCTGACGCGAAAAAGCCGCGCCGTCATTGTGCCAAGTGTCGCCGGTGTGTTGACCACCGTAGCCAGCACTGCAACATGTGCAACCACTGCTACTTCGCCGGTGTAGCCAACAGCTTCCGTTGTAATTGCCACACTGCAAATAATGGGAGTGGATCAAGAACACGAACAGTATTACCGAATCCAGTGCCTCGAGGGTCTAATATTACCCAAATCGGAAAATATGGTATGGAAAAGGAAGTCACACGTTTGGACGCTATTGATATAGCGGCCAAAAGTTCTGCTCGTGATAAATTTGACGAAAATAGTGAAATTAAAGCGGAAGCGGAAGATGAGTGTGATGACTCATGCAAGATGCAGTAATCTACTTCATCAACCAAGCTTTATAAACCTTACAAACTCAAAACATCAAGGTAACAACAGCAACTACCATAGCGGCCCACGAAATAACAAGACAACCACTTTGTGCAGAGTTTTCAAGGCTTGGCGTGCACACAACAAGGGGCATTTCCGTATCTGGATCAACAGCGTTGTCTTTGAATGGTGAGCCCGGGTATGGCGCTCGATAGTACACTTTCGTCTGATCCTGTAATACACGATAAATTTAGCATGTATGTGCTCAAGAGTCATTACTTGACACTTGAAGTAACTTACAATCCACGTAGTACTGATCTCGGTCGAACGAGCGTTAACGTACTTAGGATCTCCACATCGCCACAGGTCTTTCGTGTACTGACAGGATGTCATGAAATTTTCACACACACTTCGACATAAAAGCAAACTCTGACCCTCCGAGTCACAACGGGGAAAATTGAGCCAGCAGAAGTAATTACGGAAGGCATTTTCACAATCCAAATTATCTGCGAAGCGCGGCGTGATAGCGCGAGAGCCACCCCACTCGTCCGTGTTGTCGTCTGCCATTGTGGTAGTTGTCTCGTAAATCTTGCGCTGAGTGACAATCTTATTATATAATTGCTCTACAAAGCGATCTTTGGAAAGCGCTGAGTGGTTGTACCAAATATTTTGATATCGAGGAAGACACGCCGTATACGGTATGACTGCCTTGCAAAATGGCAATAGTAGGTCGAAGTCGGTTGGCTCCATGCACACTCCCGTGTCCGCACTATTTAGCATGCATGAATCGATGGGCGCGAGTAAGTTATATACCAGGCACAGTCTATATACATAGCCCCATTGCTTTCTGCTCATGGAGCTTGCCATGTCGATCTTTGTAATAAAATATAGGGAGAATGAAAAAAATATACCTTTTTTCAAATTAAATGGAAAAAATATATTTAAAGGAAAAAAATCTACCCTGGATCACACCAAAATGAAAAAAATCTACCTAAGAAGTAAAATAACTATTGAAAAATAAAAAAACAAAAAAATATACCTAGATCATTGAATAAAATAGTCTTTTATGCTGCTAAGTATATTTTTTTGCTTTTTCATCTTTTTTTATTTTGGAGGTGTATTTTTTCTATTCTCCCCAAAATTTATAGAATATTATTATTATATTTATTTGTAGCCAAAAAGAAAATCTAAAACTATTGTTTTGTAAGTATGCCTCGCCACGACCGGCTTCACAATGGCGACCACGCCACCTCACCGTCGTAATTTTACTTGCTGGCTCACACTTGAACGACTCAGGTATGCCTGTGAACGTCGACACGTATTCGTCCAGCTTTTGCCTGCGTAGCGAGTCAGTAAGTCCACAAGCCACAAGTCCTAACATTCGTAAGCCTCTTGCAATGACGTCTTCAGCTTATTGCCGTCCAAAACACCACGCTCTTCAATTGCGCAGAGCTCTGTATAAAACACGTCAAATTGGGGCGCAAACACGTCACTAAACGTCGTCAGTTCGGCATTTAGCTCTACCCGTCAACGTGAAATTTAATCATTATCTCCAAACAAAATTGTGCGGAAGTTTCCACGCTGATCGTACGCGCATAGCGGCATCTCAAGGTGTTTTAATTTAGTGCGCAGACACTTCCTGACTTGGTCGTGACAATTATTTTTTTTCCCTTCGCAAATGTGGATGTCAAACCTAGTGTAATCACGTACTTCTGAGCTCGCTTTTGTTGTGATGGATTGCAGATGACAGGCAGTGCTTTGCCATATTTTTCTCCTACCAGTCCCAATTGCTGGTATATCTCTGCGTCGACCAGTAGCAGCAACTGGCCAGACGGCAACAACATTGCCGACTGCGACGCGTCTACTGCCGCGTTCTTGGCCACCATAAATGCGGTGCTGCCGTTCATCAAATACTCACCGACGAAGCTCGAGGATAAGAACATGTTCACGGACGCCTTAATTTCATAATAGAATTCTGTCTCCCATTGCAGCGACTGCGCAACAATCTTTCCAGTCTTGGATGGTAGATAGACCTCGAGTTGCTGGTTAAAATAGTGGCTGCTTATGCTGCTATCATGACGAGATGTAGCATGTGTATATTGCGGGTGCCTCACAAGCAGACGAGAAGATGGGTATGCAGTAGATTGATTGCTTTGCAGTAGCGCACCGCCATTGTGAAGCCAATAGTTATAGATTTTCTTATTGGCTTTAAATATAATAAATTTTAGGGAGAATTGAAAAAAGATAAATTAAATGAAAAAAGTACTCCTCCAAAACAAAAAAAAGTACTTGAGCTAGGTATATTTTTTTGGTTTTTTTATTTTTCAATAGTTATTTTACTTCGTAGGTAGATTTTTTTCAATCCAAGGTATATTTTTTCCATTTAAATATATTTTTATTTTTAATTTGAAAAAAGGTATTTTTTTCCATAAAATTCGAGAAAAGGTAGATTTTTTCCATTCGAATTTACATTACTGAAGCATGAGGTGATTTTTTGACAGCCAATGAGAACGTCTTTCCTTTGGGAATCCCTTAACGGGAAGCCAGCCCTTGAGGTTTATGGAACAGTCCCTGAATAAGACTTGAACTACATTCAATAGGAGAGAACTATTTGTATCCATCACTCTTTTCTTTTTTTTGCAAGTCGGTTTGGTCAAACTGATAAACAAAGTGGCAGCCAAGAAAGTTACTGTCGGCCAGGTCATCGGACGATGATAAGGCCAGCTCTTCAAAGATTTTCTTCGGCTTTAAAGGTGCCTCTTCACCAGAACAGATTACTGTGCCTAAGGCTATGCCGGTCATCAATGTTACGCTCATGCGTGTAACAAATAATACGATCACAGTTTGTGTCACACTAGCTGACGGTATTGACATTTTGCAAGTCTTTACAGCAGGATATTCACCCAAAAAAGCTTTTTGCTCTAAATTTTTGCATCGATAATTCTCTAAAAGTTTCAGCTCTCAATTGGAAGCATAAAAATCCACAAAAGTATTGGTATTAAATACAAACTGCGATATATGACTTGTATTAGTTACAAAAAGAGTAAAAGCCTTAACACACAAATTCTTCGAGCAAGCAGCCCCGCTAGACCTGAGAGTATTCGTAGTCTATTTACATCCAAGTCCTTAAGCCTAATATTCTGTGAGTATGAAGCTTTATGTTCATTTTTCTCTAGGCAATTTAATATGCAAACAGTTCTGCTTGACCCAGAAGGTGTGCAGCATTTGGTCGCACAAAGACTCGACGCAATCAGTGCGCGCCTGGAAGCGTTTTCCAGCACGCTCTGCTTAAGTGTATTTATCATGGAGTCGTCTGTGTTGATAATACCGGTATGCTCTACCCAAACAGAAATCTTCGACGGTGAGCGTTGCGACCTTCAAAGAGATGGATAAGTAAATTACTTTGCTTTGGCTCAGTGGAATCGACTTGGCCATGATATCCGCTTTGTTGCAAACTAAGCGATACATAGTGGCTCTGGCCATCTCAAAGCTCGATGGTAGCACACACAAATGGGCTTTAACGAGCAACACCACAGTTTAGGCGGCATTACCGCCTGATTGAGCTGAAGCATCACCCCACGCAAGTCTCTTCACCAAGTATCATGGACGGCCACGCTTCCTTGCAGCTCGCCAGAGAAAGAAGGATTTGGTGAGATTTTTGCAGGAGTCACGAGATGCATTAGCTGGGATGACTGGCAAACCTTTTTAGTAAAGGTAGTAAAACCCGTCGTTATGGATAAACTACGCACGGTCAAAGCCCGGACTGACGTGTTTCGTGTGTATTGTCCCCTTTCATTGGAAAGCCATGAAAATATCGAATTAAATCGTAAGTGACTTGCCCACTAGACAGCTCGATTTTCATTGATGCTAATATGCTGTTGAGGAGAAAGTACACCTCAAAGCAACGTCCGGCTAATGAGCACCTGCTATTAGCGGTTGGAGGCTCTCTGCGTCAATTGTGCAAAGAATTAATGATCCGAGCATCCGCGGTTAATCTGTCGTCTAATCTGTCGCGAGAAAACAGCAAGGCCTAGAAGGTGGGGGATTTCCAGCTGGGGAACAAACAATCCCTGTCGAGTCTCAGGGAGAAATGGAAGATCGGCAGAACGTAGCCGTAAAGAGCACAGTGCTCTATAGGACGGATCGTGCGTCGAAGCTTTTTTGCTCGCTAGTGTCAAGGTAATTGTTGAGCTCTTGGTAAGTCTTTGTAATGTTTTTGTCGGCTAAAGGGCCTTCGCTGATAAAGCTTGACGCTCTACTAACAAACAAAGTCAGCTATATGCTGAGAAATAATAAGCGCATCAAAACCATTTCAAATGGTTGCAAGAAAGCGAAAATTCTCGCGTCGAAGGCTATTTAGCCTCGAAATTATTATGTTTACAAGAATAAAGTGTCACAAACCTTTATCAATGACCTCCGTTTATCCTAAAGCAGATTTGGTGAGCCATAAAACTATCTCTGCTGGAGAGCAGAAGAGCAATTGGCGTCACTGAGTCGGCGTACTTCTTGAGCACTGGAATATCGAGAATGGTCCATAGATAAAGGGTAGGCCCTTCAGTATCATCAGTGAAGCTCTGTCAATGGACATTGAGGAATACTTTTTGTATTAAGAAGCGCTTATAAAGACCAGCGTTCGCTCCACAAAATGCAATGTGTGTTTGATTAAAGGCCATGGCACTATAGTCACGGCTACGGTGTGGCACGTTGCTCATGATGAATAGCTCTAAGTGAAAGGTGTTTATCAAAGAAAGTGCAAGGTACGGCTTGCTGTAGACTAAGGAACTAAAGGAGCGTCCTTATGCATGTACGAGAAGTGACACATAGACTACGAAGCAACGCTCGTTATGGACATCGTTCGTGGCCCAGCGTATGTAGTCGACAATGGGTCGAGACATCTGTGGTGCTGCCCTTCTGATGCATGTAGAGCGGTACACTTTCGCTGAGGGGGGGGGTTCTTACGTGCAAAGTTCTATACAGGACTTCATAATAGACGTCCGTACGTCGATAAACAATCGTGTCGACACGAACACGATACAAAAGTCTCGTCGGATCGTCAATCTCGTCGAGGAAACGACACCGATGCATGTCGCTCATCGACTGGACGGAAAAAGCTGTTAATAACGCTCTCCTATGCCTTTATAAGGAGTGGTAGCAGGAGCATTTTTTCAGTCTTTTTATGCGCAGATGCTCTGCTAAACATTATAAAATATCGATGGAGAGCTCATAGAGACCTACTTGTGAGGTCATTGCAAAATCACAGCCGAATCTGATCCGAGAAAGTTATTGTATGAAGCTTTCGTTGAAAACACTAAGAAAGTACTCCGTGCCTACATTTCAAAGGATAAGACAAGTTTTGACAGTTTGAGGACCGATAAACAGTATGCTTACATCGACAAATGTAACAGTGGGCTGAGAGTTGGACTTTTGGACTGCTTTGTAAGTATTTATTTGGTTTACATATACCACGAGAAAGTGATAGCTACTCGGTATGGTACACGTTTAGTAATTTCTCAAGTAATGCAAAAGCTAGGCCAAGCGAATCATTTGTACTCGCTATGCGGCCCTTTGCCTGATCTATCAGGATAGGACAATAAGCAATGCTTGGAAACCCAGCACCAGGATCCTTTTGTAGCATTATAATTAACCTCAGCAAATTCCAGTCCTTGCTGCAGGACGAGATAGAGACGTATAGCGTCGATTGCGACGCTTCTAACTATGCCAACGATTACGCGTTATTCCATTCCAAAAACGATGGCACTTTGTTTCACTTTAGGCAGCTTTGAGTGGTCAAACGAAATTACCCCATTCATAACAAGAAGTGACTTACTCTGTAATACGCACTGGTGATGTTTGAAATGCATATAATATGTGGTCTATTCATAACAAACATTCTTGTAGATAAAATTGATACGGCCCCTGATCCATAAAGATACAAGACAGCTGAGCTTTCTCGTGAAAATTACTTTTGCGCTAGATACAAGTCTAGAAAGCACACGATGGGTGCGCTTGTAGCCGGCCAGACTATGCATTGGTCAACATCAACAGAAATGCAAGCTCTTCTGGTAGTCGAATTCGTCAGGCTTATACATCGGATCCCAACCTTGAGCTAAAGAGGCGAGAATGCATTGCAGACAAAGTAGCCGAAGTCGAGCAATTACTTCTACAATATTGGTCGCAGCTGCATTACACTTTGCCTGCTCTACTACGGAATTATAAGTCAGATTTGTTGTTTCGAGCGACAAAGGCCTGGATTATAATGTACTTTTGGAGACACATGATGCTCGAATCGGCGGTCATATAGGCCGAAAAAAACCATTGTCATGGTTTTGATGGCCTCACTTGTACAATTGGAAAGTACTTGAGAGTCTAGAAGGCCTACAAGAGAATCAAACATGAGGCCAGACGTCGGCTCCTTTACGGAGTCTACCAGTACTGGCAGATGTTGGAAGCTCATAAGACTCGGTCTTAACTTTTTTTCGACAGAAGTTAATGACTGCGCAGGCATAATGTTCTTCGTGTGTCGTCTGAGCATGGTGCATTTGGACCGTGTTTCGACTAGTATCATCGAAGAATAAACACCAAGATTTCTTACGGATACGGTATCTAAGTAACATGCCTGCCGGACACGATAGCTTCGTATAGAAATTCGCCGTTTTTGCAGAATTTAGGCAAACGCTGTTCAAGTAATTGAAAATCCCTTGCTAGAGTCAACAGTACCCCATTTCCGGTCAGACGAAAAGGATTGAATGTGTGCTTGAAAACTAAGTGCACAATATATGATCGAAGGCGCTAAGTTTTCGGGCCGACAAGTTTTAATAACCCACTGATGCATCAATGGTTTTGAAATAAAGTACTGTAGGATTCTTTCAGATTACCACTACAAAAGTACATTTGACACTCACGAGCAGAGTATAACATCGTCGTTTACAGTCTTATACATGCATGTGTCGGCTTACGTCAGCAAACTTTTCAAGATGATGTTGACTTACTCAGTATTTTATGTCGGAAATTTTACAACTTATTAGAATTTTTGGAATTTCGAGCCTTATCTGCGCCCTTACCACCTCCCAAAAGTGATATTTTATTTTCAACCTTGCTGGTACGGCGAGTACGTGTGGTCTTCCAACGGCGAATTTTGCCACCTGATTGACAATAAAACCAGAAGTCAAATACTTAAAAGGCTTTGCGATTCGCACAGACACTCAAATTGTTTGGCCAACCCACCAAAAAATACACAATTGGGAGACCTTGCGCTGAAACACGTGCCGCTCGGTCTAATTGTACCCCTCGTTGGCCAAATTGTCAAGGAGTTTGTCTCATTCTAAAGGCCATTAAGGTGCAGCAAAAAAACGCCGTCATCTTACCATCCATAGCAACTTTGAATGGCGCCTTTTGCGCGTACATTTGGTCACGCAGGAGTGGCTGACTTTTATGAAGAAAGCACAGAAGTAAAGCAGGAGTGGCCTTCTTGACTGCCAAGGCAAACTTCACATCCACGCGGAGTTTAATTTGCAGCTGAGGCATCATTCCGGGTGCCAAGTTTTCTGTGAAGTAGTGCGGATATTCTGCGCGTGGGAGCCGCTGCACCGACCTTGTATAGTATTGGTGATCCAAACATTAAGGGCATCCCATTGACTCTGAGCTTCTCTGTCCTAGTAAGTGAATACTTTTGCGTGGCCGGTAACTATGGCTTTAAGTTTAGCACAGTTTCCTGACGTTGATGACCTTTTGACAACAACATCATTAATCTAAAAATTTGTTGGGCGAGTGCCTCCTAAGATGCTTGCAGCGCTTTTGATCATTTAATTACTCGAAGTTGAAGGTGCCTGCGGATCGCCGAGTGTGAGAGGGCGATTCCCTTTCATGGTTGGGAAGTAATTTCATAGTCATGTTTTGCTAGAGCGGCTCTTTGGCAAGCGAGTCACCAACGCGAAGGCACAACATTTGTTGTGGGTGCACCTTTTGGCACAGAGGCCATTTCATGTAGATACATCATTGATTGCTAAAGCAATCTCTTGGGAGCTGGCTTGGTCATAGTTTACTGAATCGGCTGACTGACAGCTTTCTAATTAGTCATCAATATGAAAAAACCAAACTTTCTTAATATGTCAAAAAGTGATTGATAATACTTATACTTTATTTGATGTTATTCGAGTCTTAGTGAAGAAGGATGCAGCGGGCCGCTACATAAAGTTAGGAATTTGAGCAAAACAGCTGGCTTCTGCTAAGAAAAGCTAAAAAATAGTGGCTCCGGATTATCTCCTACGAAATTTACACCGGTCATGTTCCAAATAAGTTTTTTGGACGTTAGGACCTTTTTGATCTGCTAAAACAAGTATCTTTTCGGACGGTAGTACATTTGCCTAATTTGCCCTCCCCCATAACGGCATGATGGTCATTATTTTTTGCGGGCTCTGACTCGTTTTTGGTGAATACAAGTCTTTGCTGCAGCCCAGACTAAATTAGTGTACATCAACAGGAATGGTGTTCTGTTGACAAACGGATTTATCAGATACGAAAATCGAATACCCATTCAAAGCCAATAGTGCGATTCTTTATTGTCGGCAAAGAAGTCAAAGCCGAGTGGTTAAGTTATCGATATCGACCGCAGCTACATTGCAATGAGTGGGCAGATGGTCTGCTTTACCGAAAGGTGAATTTGACTTACCCGGTTCGAGTCCATGTTCCGAACGATGAAGGATTGAAATGCTATATACTTTTTAAGACACATCGTGCTCCAAATAGCGATCATTTAGGCTGAGACAAAACAGTTTTCTCGGCAATCACAATATTTGGTGATCACAAGTACAGTGAGTGACAAAGTGTTTGAGTCCATAGGGTGACACCCGCGGCCCGAACGTCAGCTTCATTATATAGCTTATCAAAAGAAATGAGCTGCTGGAAGTCCATAAGCCTTGACGTTGTCTTTAACTTGTTCGAGGTTGATGGCAAAACGATATCCGAACAAATCGTAAAGCTCTTTATAGATGTAATAATTTAAAACCATGGTCTCTCGGGCAAAATAATGTCGGATAGAATGTGACAAACATTATTCTAATGAATGCCTGCTTGCGGATTACCCTGACATGCTATGTGAGGCCTTTCGCATGGACAGTCTGCCGCATACTTTAAAACTATTATGGGCGATAGGGTTGTTCTGACAACGTTGTCATTGTCCTAATGATTCTTCGCGGTTCTAACGGGTGAAGTGAGCCACCATATCCATTGCCCAAAGACGGAGGTGTCTGTGAACCACAATGCGATGTGGAGCAATGGGCGCGCATTTTCGCTTTAAGGCTCGCCGAGGCGCGGCTTTTGTGGTATAGGGTTTAATTGCAATCTTGCAAACGCAGCCTTTGTTGCTAGCGCGTCCTTTGTATAGGCGTGGCCTTAGACACAAATACCGCTTTGCTGCAGTGGAATCTGTGGAAGCCGAAACAGCCTCCTTAAGCATGGCGTGGTTAATGTCAATTGACCCGGCTGACTAACAGCTCTTTGCTGCCTGTTTGGTGATTGTTATTCCCAAATCAATAAAAATAGGAGTGATAACGCGCTCATGTCCAAGTCTAACTCTAACGGACCGCTGCATAAAGCCGATTTATGGTGTAAAAACTGGCGTTTTATATAAAGGAGCCTTCAAATAGTGTGACAACGCACCCTACCGAGGTTGTAGTGCATTTACTGAGATGAGGTATGATAAAGTTGTGTGTAAGGGACTAAGTGAACTGTAAGATCGTTGGCTCTCCCTTCGTACAAGGTACTAGTAACTTTTTGCAATGTCCTACGCTCCATTTTCTAGCCAATCAGGAAAGTCATGTGCCATATATCGTAAAAGCCGTGGACTATGTATAATAGTAGAAGGGGTAATGTACATTCTTTTTGAGGAGGACAAATGCCTCAAATACTATATTTTGAGAAGTCAAAAGTTTTTTTGTCTCGATGCCAAACGAGCGCCAACGTTTGCTAGCACAACTTAGGTCCACCTTCTACGAAATTGAGCGGATTTCAGCCATATACAGTTATGTGATAGAGAAGCTCAAGTCTTATGCATTGCCAAATCTAACGACGCAATCGGCTGAAGAGTGGTTTAAGTTGGTGCGCTTGACAACGTCGATGACGCCTAGGTCACTGTATCTAACTCTTTACCGATGCAGTATTTACGCGTTGTAGACATAGGGGTGCAGATTCGTCGCGGTGAGGTCCGTCACCGCACATCGCAGCGATTTACGTATTCGTGTATGCACAAAACCGGCAATAAGGGGGCTGTGCACTCGGGTGCGTTGATGGGCTCATCCAGATGTTTTAAACTTAACTTTGGATCTCGCTATGATGTTGTGGTACAGGTTTGAGCATTGATGATGGTAATGCCATTTTGCAGCAGATTGAAAAGCGAAATTTGGGTAAAGAGAGTCAGCTTGATGAATGGTTCAGGAGGATGGACATATTAGATAGGGACGTTGTTGGATCAGTCGATAAGAGTGTCATAAGGTGTCTTGAGGACTTCAAAAGACAAAACAGTGTATTTTACGATCGAGTGGAAGTGACAGGGGAGGATCCTCACCAGAAGATGCAATTGCTTAAAGTATCGGGCGGTGTTGCTTCGATTTTTGCGAGAGTCGCACGGACATGTTTTGGTCCTAAAAACTGTCTCTGTGAGGTAGACGGAGAACCTTGGAAACATTTTTGTTTGGAGTCAGGTAAAGTTCATGCTCGAAGTAATCTATTGACCGAAGCTGCTGATAACACGGAGGCAGCAAAACTGGATGTGGGTGTCATTGAAATTAAACGCAGGATGGGGTATGAACAGTTATCAAGCGAAGAAAAAGTACAGAATTTAGTAGCACTCGCACACGATAAACCCCAGCTAGCCTGGCGCAGTTTTTCTCGAGGACGAACTGTTTTGAGTGCAGTCGTCGGTGGTCAGAATGTACCAGTATCGGCACGAACGATTTACCAGAAACTGGTAAGCATAAGATATACAAAGAGGGCAGGGAGACATATAGATGGACTGACCATAATATGTATGCTTATTTGTTGTTGAGTGCGGAGATAATGGCATAGCTTTTAAGCAGCACATTAGTGCACTGTTGATTGTAGAGAGAGGATCTCACCATCTGAATTTGTCTAGCATTGGATTCCATTCAGCAGATGATCTAAGAATTCTAGTGGACATTTTTTCCACACCTGGTTTACCTACTGTGAAGGAGCTCAATGCGTCGTGTGGCTTTTTTAATGCTGCAGCGTTCCAAATGATGTGCAACTTATTGCAAGTGCAAGTGCTACACCAAAACATCGAGCGGCTTAATTTCTGCGGTATCGCTGTGCCTACACGTGCTGATTTTACTACTCTCATGCGCATATTAAAAAGTGAACCAAGCTCTATCCTTAGACCTTTACCAGCGTTTATCAACTTAAAAGTGCTTGATATCTCATTCAATACTTTGTGGTATGAAGGTGCGAATGAGCTCCGACCACTTCTCTGTAGTCTCGAGCGTCTTGAAGAATTATCGTTAGAGTCGTGCTTTCCAGAGTTAGTATCATCATTTGAATTGTCATTTGCTTCAGGCTATCGAGAGGCGACAAAGAAAAGTGTTTACTGCACCCTAGTGGAGGTTAGCACTCGACTCAAAAGACTGAATTTTGGATCGAATGTCATTGAATCGCGTTGGCTTGATGGTCTCTTCACGCCAGGAAGTACTTTACAAACAATCAATCTAAAAAGTATGAGCCGCCCCGCCATTGAAATTGGTAGAGTTGCTGAATATATGGAAGTGGAGACTGATAGCGTGTGGGATCTCCATCATGTAAAAACCTTGATTTGGTCCTCTTCATGTGATGTGCACTCAAAAAAAATGCTTGGTGTTCTATCCGATGAAATGCGAGGTGGCTTTGCACAGATGCTGTACCTTGATGTAACCGTTTCTTCTGAACATGAAGTCGGCAATCAAATGGACAATGAAGTCGCAGATGCTATTACTGGAATTACGGACTATGCGGTTTTAGAATTGTGTCGACTCAATTATTACGCTTGTAATGCCATCTCCCACGGGCTGACTATGTCCATAGCCAATCTACTCAAGAGCGGTTTGCACGAATGTGAGATTTTTTCTTTGCGTGTGCCACAGCTGTACCTCACAGGGCATGCAATCTGTGAGCTTCTATCTAGTGCCTATCTTCCGAAAATGGAACGAATGAATTTGGCAATTGGATTTAAAAAAGGTGGTGGTCAGGCTCAGCCAGGCTGTAAATCGTATTTTTTGCACATGCGGAAAATGCGAGAACTTACAGTTGAGTGTCATGTCGCAATCGATGAACAAAGTGACGCGCATGCGAGTGTCAGGGTGGACTTAATTGCTCTCGCTCGCGACTTAGAATTGTCGTGGCTATCATGTACTTCAGATGTGACGCGAGGTGACCGAAGTTCACTCGGTCAAAGAAACGGCTCTTTTGTCTTTTCAGAGCATCAAGAATCAACTAAGCGGATCTGGCAATTTCACTTTTCAGCCAATCCAAATTTTGTCAACCGATAGAATACATCAGTACTATTTACCGATCGTTTTCCTGTCATACTGCGTCGAGGTCGCCATGAGACTATGCATTTCGCGTAAAAGAGCTTTTGCTTCCTCTTTTTCTGGTCCCTGCATGTCCAGTAAACGGTTGCAGAAAGTTATCGCTTCAGTATACTGTCCCAGCTGCTTAAAGTAGTTTGCGAGAAAAAGAATTGCTGTCAATGCCTGAGAAGTATCGATGCGGATGTTTCCACCACTGCCGACGGGAAGTACAAAACTTCTTCTTTGATCTTCACTGGTGTAATCAGAGCTAAATGACTTCATTTTTTCATCGTAATCTTGCAAAAGGGATGTTGCAATGCTTCGAAGACCGAGATGCATCAAGTAGAACTTGGCAGCTTCGTGTTGTCGCCCACGTGCCGCATAAAGGCGACCCAGGTGATACGACGCGATGCCTTCGCGATCTTGATTATTAACGGCACGGTGAAAGCAAGCGAGAGCCTCATTCACTTTATTCAGCTTTTCGTAGCAGCCACCTAAAGCGCACCACATTCTTGCGTCGTAAGGTCGAATTGCCACCGATTTACGATAGTAGTAGATACTATACAGGAACATGTTCAGAATTTCGTAGGCCTGTCCAAGTCCATACCAGGCACGATAGTCTCGTGCACTGAGATCAACCGCGTGACGATAGGCTTCTATGGCCGCACTTGTGTTTTTCATTTCAATGTACTCATGCCCAATAAGTGTCCAGGCCGAAAGAAAATTTGGATCCAATTTTAAAGCGCGGTGAAAGTAAATAATTGCGCGATCGTGCTTGTTTTTTAGAGAGTAATAATTGCCGATGATGCAGCATGTCTCTGGTCGATATTTCTCCACTTTTAGCGCTCGATGCGCTAGTCGACTAAGCTCTATCTTGTCCTCTTTAACGTACAGCACATTCGAATACACATCCATGTTTTCCATTCGATGCGGGTCCTGCTGAGCTAGTCGCTCAAATTGTTCTTGTGACCGATCAAAGTCTCTAATGTGATAGCTAGTCAGTGCTTGCTGTGCCAATAGGTAAGTACTTTGCGGAAACTGGTTGCTTAAGCTTGCAAGTAGCGCACGCGCCGCATCATTTTGCTGTTGGTCAAGAAGGACGTGCGCTTGAAAGAGTTGAAACATCCACGGACAGCTCGTCGCAAGAATGACCTCTTCTTCCTGCCAATATTAGACTAGTGAGATATATAGCAAGTATCCACATGCAGTCCTAACTGAAACGCACACTGGATGTAAAAGGAGAGTGGGCAACTAGTTCCATCCAAGCCGACCAATTCCAAGGATACCGCCGAATGGACTCAACCAAGATAAATCGCGTAGTAACGTCAAATGTGACTGCTCCTGATTCGCTCTTGTTTACTTTATAACTACTGCTAGCTTCATGCATTTGCTGTCGCTTCTGCTCTTCGGCAAAATCTACGCGATGGCGGCTTTTCATACTGATTGGTGTAGACGATTGAGCTTTGGTACTTCCCGAGCTGGTAGTGTAGCCTAGGCGTTTGAGAACAACAGCGTACAGGTAAAGACCGAACCCATCGAGTAAATTCTGCTGATACGCCGCGCTGAGTGCCAAATAAAGCTCTTTTAAATGAGGATTTGAACCCTGCCGAAGCATATTGCGCTCTACTTCTGATAAACAATGCCAGTCTGTTTAACTGCAAGTTCATATACAACAACAACGTCCAAAACTGACCTATGCTGCTGCCTGTTATGTTCATCTCAAGATTTATTTCCTCCTTTGCTTTTTCGCCTGCCTTCAGAACCACACAAAAAGTTGTCAATACTAGCATTGCCATGTGTTAATTTTAAATTGCCCACACCAGATACAGCGCGTAATATTTAAGAAAATACGTCCTTTGCGTCGAAAAACGAAATTCGTCTGTCTTTCCACTCTTAGAACACGTGCCAGTGTGAGCAAGCATGTGATGGGTACGGAGATACTCGCCCTCATCAAAGCAGGCTCTCGCAGCCTCAAAGCGATCAGCTTCCGCCCAGCACTCATCTTCGCCATCCGCTTCGTCCATTTTCCTCGATGAAGAGGATAACGAAGTATGCGCAACGTTGCCCATGCCGAGAAGAAGCTCTGCTGCAAATTTTGTAGCCTGTGTTAGACCACGAACGCGTAGATCACGCACCGCAACGCGCAATTGAGTCGCCATTATTTCCGGCTCTGTGTACGCCATTGTGCTACGTAATTCTTTAAAGTAGAGACCAAAAAAAATCTTTTCAAGTCACTCGTGTATATTCAAAGGAGTCTTAAAAGATTGGTGGCATCGCTGTAAAATAGTAACGTAAACCATCGAATTAATAGCCAGTATCATATTCGAAGCCAATTCTGCTTTACCACCATCAGATAAGTGGCCACTACCAAACTCTATATAAGAACAAGTGCTGAGAAAGAGAAGGAAAGTGTACGACAATGACCGTTTGCTAGCAGCTGCACAGATATGTATTTGATAAAGTGAAAACTGTGATGCCTCTAGCGCTACAAGTTTACCATATTCTACACTAAAAAAGTATGTAACTATACATCGAAATGGTGACATCGAGATAAAATGACAGGATTAACTGAGGTTGATATTTTAAAAGCAAATAACATCATTCAAGCTATGTTCAGAATCTTTAGATCGCTCCGTGTGCTCGGTGAAGGATGGATCAGGAATTTTAATGGTCGCCATAGTCAAATTCTAGTTGTTCGAGAGGCTCAAGTAGTCAATCGTAACCGTAACGAAGCGTCTGAAGACATTATAAAACGTTTATTAGAGACTGGCACGGTTGACCATAATAGATGTTTTAAAAGCAGATTAAGTATACAATATTGACGAAACAGGTTTCCAAACTCATGAGAGAAAAAGAAATTTTCAGCAGTCAACAAAAAGCGTCACAACAACTTTTCACCTGCAGCTTGCTAGGCCTCTGGACACATTACACCACCAGCAAGCACTCTGCCTGGCAAACGTGTTACTCGTACTGTGTTGGATGGATGTGTTGTTCAAGGGCAATCCTGACGACACAATGTATTCTTTTATAAATTAGAAGATATTTTTTAGACAAATTGAACAGGTTCACGAATCACTACCCACCCAAATCTAAAACTACTATCATTCTAATATTTGATAAAACGGTTACCATATATCAATGAATATCGTTACAAAAGCTTTTGGAAAATAGGATTTTGCTATTTTGCTTGCCGCCAAATGCTACGCCTTTGGTGCAGCCACTTGGCTTTATTTAGTTTTGAAAAGCAAATTTGTGCCTGTGCCCAAACGAATATACTGGAAAATGGTTGATCAAACATAGCCAAATCAGTGTCAATTCGCCTAGCTAGTGGTGCATGGCGTGATAGAATGAAAGATGCAAACCCTGCAGTAGGATATGAAAAGTCTGATTTATTTCCACCTCACTTAGTGAACATGAAGGAGGTATTGAACCCTAGATATTAGCGTTGTCCCTACCAACGAGAAAGATACGAGAATAGGCGACAGTTGATGTTGCTGGGCGTTTACATACAAAAAACTATTGCATTCAACCGAGCATATCAAAAGGAAAAAAAGCTAGAAACCAACCTGTTATTGAGCCAAGGAAATCAAGGAGGGTCAACGGACCATTTAGCTTGCAAATCTAACTTGAAGCTGTTGTGTAGTAGTAAAATTAGTTGATGTGAAAGACTATTATTTGATGACACGGTTTTATTTGCTAATTTCCATAAGTTATTTTGTAACAGATATTCATTTGTTAGTAATGCGAAAAATTGCATGCGTTTGTACTGCCTGCTGCCTCTTTCACTGTATATATAGATGTGCACAAAAATCATTTACAACATAGTACAATGCGATATGTTTGAGCATCAAAAATTGACAGGGTTACGTTACTCCAAAAATTATACGATAAGATTTTTGCTCACCCGCATCCTTTTATTATCGACACCGATTTGCGTAACAATATCAAATTGCGTATAGTTCTCGCCTAAATACAGAATTATATTCAATGCACACACAGAAGTATACTCTATAGCACACATTAAGACCGGCAATTTGCAATTAGGCTCGCTTTCTTGGCGTGAGCGTCCTCTGTGGAAGGCGTTACGAGACAGCCTTCTATAAATCGCCCTATGTATTGTTAGATGTGCGCATGCTGGCATGCCATCGTTTGACGTGATGGCCCAAATTGGTCGTTTTAATCACGCATTGTACACTATTTTGAGCGCGTAATGATAGCAGTAGAGTTAAGAGAAAGTGTTGACGAGAAAATTAGTTGCAAAGCGAGCACAGCTAGTGTTATCAAGGCATTTTTGTGGCGAAGCGCTTAGCAATTGTTGACAGTTGACTAGAATGACCAGTCAATTAAATTCGCCGAAGCATTAATGGTCTATTGAATTACAGCTACTGGCTGAAAGAAGGTAAGTGTTGCGGAATTTGTTTTCAACGGAATTGTCGTTTAGTTTCGGTGAAGAGTAGGTGGAAGAAAAAAAATAAACTTCAAAATATGCTGCTAGTCAGAAAAAGTTAAGAATGAGTTATTTGGTTGCGTCCTAGCTACTTGACGTCCAGCCTAATCAGATAAATACCTTACCCCACACGAAGAGAATGCACCGTGACTATGTATAACTATGCTTAAATTGAAGACCCAGTAAGAGCGGTTTAACAGCCAATAATAGCACAGCACATGACCTTTATCGTAGCTGACCTATGCTTCCTCAACACTTTAATTTTCATTCCCATAGTATATCAAAACTCCCTTGACTCTTTAGAGTTGAAAAAAAGTCACAAATAAATGCTGGGGTTGATGTTTTTCAAGCACCTAACACAATCCTATAATTGCACCAGTGCTAAAAGGTGCTACCTAATTACAACTATATCTTTGCGTCGCCAATATTTCCACTGATCAATTAATGATACGGCGTGACAATATTTGGGCAGACCTCGCTTCTATAAATAAGCACCTCCAAATGCCCCAATAAGAGCTTTATACATCGAAGCTAGTACTTATAGCAACAAAATTGACTTTTTTTAATGGCACCACCAAATATTTCAAATCCTGGCTCTTAATCGATTTAGCAACAGCCCTTACAATAGGAGACTCCACTTCGGACAAAAGCGTTTTCTCTCCTTAAATTACGAGTCAATCCACTGAACTAGTGAGAGACATGGCTGTCTTTTAAAAAATACTATAATAAATTTGCCCTTATCTTTTGCTACCTCATCAGTATACGGACAGCTATAGTGCCCAGGACATCGCTGTTAGCGGTGTACTTTACCTGTACAACCCTAGTGGGATGACGAAAAATAGGATTCCAACAGGCGTGTTCTCCGACTTGGTCGACAATACGGACTATGCCAAAAAAGCACTAGCTTTGAAATATTGTAATCTTGCACTCTTTAACACGCTCACTAGAGTACTGATATAATCGAAGCACATCTCCTTATGCAAATGTCATCCTCAATTGACTACCCCGTCAATATTCGTGCCAATTCAGTGATTATATATACTGTTGCTCGACAAAATTTCGTGACTTCCAAAGCAAGTGATACAACTTTGACCAAACGCGGCGATATCATTGCTCTTCAAGTCATTTAAAACGCCAGGTCTACTTGCAACATTGATTCACTGCCACACGCGCATCGAAAAGTGCTTCTTTAAATCATAATGAACCGTTCGGTAGGCAGACAATAGGAAAAACAATGATAAATCACAAGAGAAAACAGAAACAACATTATCTACTGGACTATTCGCTCTCGTCAATATAGGCTTTCTTTTGGACTAAGAGGGTGAACCACTTGCTAGATCGTGAATCTTCATCAGCTCCTGGTGAATAGCCCTTCTTTGTGCTTCTAAATTAACAACGAAGCATAAAGAAAAGCCAAAGCACAAAAAAATTTCTCCGATACTCTTATAATAGCAAGTAAATTAAGTAAATTTGACCATTACATGATATTTATCAGTAAAATGGGGCAACTATAAGTACATTTAATATCATCGATACATTGGCTCTGACAAATAAATTGTCTATTCTAAATACGTCGATGTTAATAAACGGAGGTCAAGTTTGGCCAGACAATGTGATTATGAATTTACTACTTTTGCTATTAAAAGGATAAGATGTGTACCAACATCACAACTTTTACAAATAATAGCCGATTTGGCCGGTTACGTGCCTGGCGCTATGAGTTTTTAATTTTTATATACATATACATAGAAAACAGAGGATCGCTGCGTTGAGGGTAGTGAAATACACGTACTTCCTAGACGATTGGTAACAGATTTTCACGTAGCTAAATGACTCTATTGTATTACATGCTACACAGCTCTAAGCATAAAACATTGTATATTGTCTTCCTATTCGGCTGGTAAATGTGTGGCATAGGTATTCTTCTTATTATTATTATTGTATCTTTAAATCGTGATGAGTCTTACGAGAGCGTGTTGGAGCTATCCAATCAAGAAAAAATTAAAAAATACAATACCACTTTTAAAAATCGAATATGACAAAAAACAAACACTACAAAAATATTGAGCCTGAAACACCGTGCATAAATTAGTTTTCACAAGTATATTTCTTCATGAAACGATGTTTTTTTTTCTTCTAGAGACCTCGATTCAAACGCCATTACACCATCTCGCGGCGTGTGGGACATGTTGCACGCCCACCTTGGTGAGAACTCTTGCTACGCTCTGAGAATTATCTCAGTAATAGAGCACGGCGCTCAGGGGCGTTTTGGTCAATGTCAATGACATCGCAATAGTTGGCATTGTAGTTCCGGCATGTAGTTTGAAACTGTGTTTATTTTACAGATTTTAAAATTATGATTCGAGCTGAATCTGTGTATGTAGCTGTCAAACTTTTTTCACATGTAAATTAAAAATAGATACTATAAAAATATATAAATAACAAGTGACAAGTTGCATAAAGAAACTAATTATCTATACAAGCATGCGTTTAAGTCACAAAAGGCTTTCATCTTTACTATAAAGATAGCTCACTAGTGAATTGCGCTTCCTCCTCATTTTTTAACAGTTAAGCCCGTTTTATGACTCATATATTGACAAAAAAACTGTATTGCCTCCTCTGTAGAGCCTAATAAAGTACAAAACAATTACTCTTCTTTCAATGACGTCTAAAAGGATAGCTATATAACTAAGCAACCATAATTACCTTATTAGACAACCAACACTCTGGCGCTGACTGATACTTCGATATCAACAAGCAAACTGTATACATTTGAATTGTAGGTGGTAGATATGTCCATGGCGTGCGTAGAAGACATCTAAAACGTACCCAACATTGATAAAGTGCGCAACTACGCGAAAGACTGCCGCACAAGTAGAGCTTTGATCAGTAAAATGAAGTGTACAAAGCAATCGAGAGGTTTTCGAAGAGAATTAGGTCATGGCAGCAGAGCGTTGGAGTATATGCGCAAGCGCTTTCTAATATTCCTTGATAGTTCCCAAACTGTGCGGAGAGGCGAACGTTCCGTATAAAGGCTACGAGTGCAGCTTGAAGATCGGGTGGTCGGAAAGGTCGAGGGGCCAGGCAGAATCTTATGTAATGACCCAGTAAGCTGTTCAGAGCAAGGAGATTAGCAATTGAAGATGGAACAAAGTTATGAGCAGCAAAGTTCCTTGCATAGCTATTAACCTCCCTTCTTTTGCGACAAGCAAATAATGCCATTGCATTCCTACTATCTGACCTATTGGGTCTAGCCTTTCGCGTTCCGCGCGCCTTTCTGCTTGTTGTTTTCCCCCTGATTTCGACTTGGAAAGCAGCTTTCCGGACTTGGCGAGACCGGTAGCGTCCGCTTTTCCGTCTGCACGTAATCTTGCCGATTGCGATTTCTTCTGTTCGTAGTCTTCGTTATGCGCCGATCGGTGCCATTTTGACGACCGGCGATGTCGTTTAACGCTTACTTGAGCCGTGACACTTGATTTTTCATTGGTCGCAGTTTTTGTTGGATGCGTTTTTTGAGGAGCCCCTGGACAATGGTTACCATAGGCGTCTCTGATTCGATATCCATAGCTGTCGCTCGTTTGGCCTTCTTTGCAGCTTTAGCCTGACTTGTTTTATCGCTAAGTCGTAGCGAAGTTGAGCCAGTCATGTGTTTGGGAGGGCAGGAATTCAGTGACCACCAAGAGTTTTGACCATTAGGAGAAGTAATTGCACTTTCCCATGGCCGCCCCGAAGGAAAAAATATTGTGTGAACACTTTTATTGAAAAACTCATCTCTTTGATTGCATTGACCGATAATGTCTCAAGTTCAGTATGAAAAAGATTCAGTTCAGCAGACGTTGCAGTCTTAATGATGTCTGCCAAAGACATTTCATTTTCGGCGAGTTGCTGATGCGCGAAGTTGCAGCGCTATCAGTATTTTCGAGCTCTTTAGACACGTTCAAGGAAATCTTAGTCTTCACTGAGCAGGGCGGGCCCAACTCAAAGCGCTGAACAGCCAGCTGCTTAGACTTGATTCTAGAGGAAAGATTCCTGTAGCGATTGATCGTGGAGTCGATGGTGCTCAACACGTTTTGTGGCGGACTGAGACGAGTCGGATAAATCGTATATCCTTAAAATGTAGTAATTTCGGTTTCTTCAGGCTAGGTCGAATGTTGAGTGGCGTAACAGCCGGCTGTTATGTGCACGGTCTGTAGTTCGTCGCAGTCAGCTGGTCAGCTCTGTCGGAAGTCGGTCGGAAGCCGGTCGTGAACCTCGATTGTAAGTTTGAGGCCGGTCGTTATGTTGGTTGGCCGGCTGACTTGGTCGGTTCCTTCGGATCTTGGCCGGGTCCGTATTGCCGTATTAGTGTATATAGTTATGTGTTGAATATAGGAGAGAATAACGAAGGGGAGAGCATCCTTGCTATCACGCAAAGTTAGAGGGGTCGCTGTCGGGTCCATGTCCATATCGAGCTTTCCCTCGCGAAATTGCGGGTGGAAAAGCATGATATGAAAAAGCAACTTATCCAGTTTATTAGTTCTAGAAAGGCATCGAAATTTATACAACATCGACCATCTCAAGCTTCCTGAGAATAGAGCTTTTCTGTCTACGACCCCGAATACACTTTTCGATATTCCGAAGCCACGGCACTACTTCAATTTGATACTGAGACGCTCTAAGCTCCAATATCTAAGGTGCTGCTCACTCACACACCTGTGTAACCGCAGAGTCAAAAATTCCTTAATGGATAGACTTAACGCAAATGAAAAAGTTGCCACATAAATTTGATAGTCTTCAGTCGGAGTTGGATCTATAGATAACATACCGAATTGGTGTTTAGGGTTTAGTGTTTATTAAAATATGCAGTTACTACACAAACTTAACGTTATCCTAAAGAATATAGTCCGAAATTATTCGATTGACTAATTCTTTCGCTGGTTTGCTTCTTCAGTAGGACTTGTTAATCTACAGTTGGACTTGGACCTTACGGACATCTTACCAGAACTCTAACTTGAAATTCATTATTGAAATTCATACTTGAATCTCATACTTGAATTTCATACTCTAATTTCATACTTTAATTTCATACTTTAATTTCATACTTTAATTTCATACTTGAACTTTATACTTGATTTTCATACTTGATTTTCATACTTGAATTTCATACTTGAAATTTGCAATAGGGTTTAGGGTTTGGGTTTTAGTTGAAAGTCCAAAGTGGAAGTCGAAAACGAAAAAAGTTTAAAGTGTCTAAACGGGTGCGTTTATATTTAACTGCAGTGACCGTTTCGCAGTTGCTTTTTCGTAGACTAAAAAAAGAGAAGTATGCTAATTAAAGCTAAGAAAACTTATGTAGACCGATTGTGGCAGGAACGCAAGTGAAGTCGTTGTCGTCCAATCATTTGAGTGTCGCACATGATGTTCTAGAATATTCGAGAGCGTTCCAAAATCGAAATCGGATTCGAAAATTGCAATTTGAAAATCAAATTCGAAAATCAAACTTGAAACTTGAAGTCGAAGTTGAAGTCGAACGAAAAGGCACGGTTTAGGGTTTAGGATTTATTAAAATATGCAGTTACTACACAAACTTAACGTTATCCTAAAGAATATAGTCCGAAAATATTTGATTGACTAGTTCTTTCGATGGTTTGCTTCATCAGTAGTAGGACTTGTTGTTCTATAGTTGGACTTGGACCTTACGGACATCTTACCAAAACTCTAACTTGAAATTCATTATTGAAATTCATACTTGAATTTCACATTCGAATTTCATACTTTAATTTCATACTTGAAGTTCATACTTGAAATTTGCATTAGGGCTTAGGGTTTACTCCCCATCGGCTGTACAATCTTGTATTAAGGCTGCAGTCGACGGGGCAGTTTTTGGTTGTCGTGAAGGACACAGAAGTGTCTTGAGAATTGGAGGCTTGAGGAAGCAGATTTTAACTTGCGTTCCGAGTGCCTTTTCCAGCTCATCGGTCAGTAATATAGACCGTAATCTGCTTCTTGAAAGTCCATTTGGGTCGTATTGGAGCTTGAAAACTATAGGTGCTGTGGATGACGCTTTTCGTGATGACGTAGTGTCGTCGAGCGCCTGTTTAAACAGCGGTTGTAGTGTTCTCGGAGTATATCCTCGGTCAAGTAGCCGCGCATAGAGTTGTCTGACGATTCGTTTGAAGTCACGATATCGAACATTCTGCTTGCGGTATTTCCGGACTTGGCCAATGATTAGTCCTTTAAGAACACCAGGTGGATGAGCGCTATTAGCAGGAATATATAGATACAAATTCAGACTTTTCTGAAATGTTTTTGTGTCCCGAATGATTCGTAGATCTAGAAACACAGCTTCATCTTTGTTGATAGAGCTTGTGAATCGTAGCTTAGACCGT